>PITA01002410.1:0-162174 GCA_004023965.1 Spilogale gracilis | reverse complement strand
TCTCTCTCTCTCTCTCTCTCTCTCTCTCTCTCTCTCTCATAAATAACTAAATCTTTGGGGAGGAAAAAGATCTCTAGGAAAGAAGACTCCTTTTACTTTCTAGCCCTGTGAGTAAGAGCCACGAAGAGGTCCTGAACCTTGTCGCTGAGAGTTAGAAAACCCAACCCCATGGGGACTACGACGATCAGTAGCTTAACTCATCCTACATCTGGACCGAGGGCTGACTGTGGGTTCCTAGTGGGAATAATCGTGGGGCTGAAATAGGCACACGGGTATAAAAGCACTCTGAAGACCTCCTCGCATCGGTTGAATGCCAAACTGATCGCGTTGGCAGAGGACTTTTCCTATGTCAGGCATTGCTCCAGGCGCTTTGTGTCCCTGGGTCTCCAATCCTCTCAGCCACCTGGTGAAGAGTGCATTACTGTCCCCATTTGGCAGATGAGGAAACTGAGGCTCTAGGAAGTCACTTTGCCCAGAGTGGCTTACCAGACCAGAGGAGGACAGCCATCTTTTGCTAACTGTCATCTCCGTGCTCGGCATAGTGTCTGGCACATACTGGCTTTCAGAAATTAGTTGTTAAATGAACTCATAAAAGTCGAGTGAGCCAAAGAAAAGGTTGTTAAAAAGAAAGCCACAGGCCCCAAATGGCCTCACTCAGGCCAAGTCCCCAAACCGGGGCTTGATCCTGCATCTAACTGCCCTTCCAACCTCCCCAAGAAATGCAGTCTTAACCTACACTCAGGAATGTTCTGATGGGAGCCAATGAAGTAATCGGCCAAGTGGGTCCTCTCCTTCCTTCAAAGGAAGATGAAGTAATCTACAGGATCAGAAGCCCCCACCCTGCCCTCCCCCTAAGGGAGAGAAACCTTGCCGGGAGCAATCCTTTTCTTTTGCTAACAACTTCCTTGCCCCACCCTCCTTCCTATAAAAGCCTTCCCTTTTGTACACCTCCTGGGAGCTCCCCTCTGCTTGCTAGACTGCTAGATGGGGTGCTGTCAGATTCACGAATCCTTTGATAAAGCCAATTAGATCTTCAAACTCACTTGGTTGCACTTTATTTTTTAACGGTGGGATTTAAAACCAGGTTTGTATCATTTCAAAGCTGTGTTACCACCAGCAGCAACACCAATAATAACATCTACCGGGCTCCTGCTGTTAGGCCGGACTATGTGAAACCCCGTGTTTGTGGGTCCTCAACAGCAGGCATGGGCAGGTGTGTACCGGATAATTGGATCAACGCCATGCAGCGTGTCAAGGCGCTTTGTGCACACTCTCTCCCTTAATCATCCAGGGAACTCAGTTACTCCTGCTTTACAGATGGGGAAACTGAGGCTAGAGAAAGCTGAGTAACAGCCCAGGGTCACACCACCAGCAACAAACGTCCTCAGAATGATGGCCGGTCTGTCCTTCCCCAGACCCGTGTTCTTGCCACAACTCCTCCTTGCCTCCCCAAATCCTAGCATCATGTGCCAGGTAAGAAAACCAAAGCACAAAAGAGACTGCTTATGAGGTCCTGCTATTATCTTTCAGTTACAGAACTGTCACAAGCCATAAGCTTCCCTGGACAAAGCCTTCCCTAGTTTTTCCCATCTGGACGGCTCCGCTCTAACTTACTAGCCCATCCCTCTCTCAGTGGGCGGCTAAACTGTACAGGAGCTGACAGGAGTCAGGGGTGGAAAATGGCTGTTCTCACTGCCCTGCTTCAGAGGACACTGTGTGCCTCTCGGACCCCGGCTGCTCGGAACAGCAGGACGGCCATAGTGGGTTCAAATCTGGACTCAAAAATTCCAAAGTCTGAGCAAACAACTTGTCCTTCTGGGCCATGGGCTCCAGCTCCTGAAAAGTGAAGGATCTGGGCTGGAATGATCGCTGAGGTTCCTTTTGACTAAAACAAATCGGTAATTTGCTACGATCATAAGGAATGATGATGATCAAAGAAGGTTTACCGCCACTTTTGTCCCCTAGCGATGTCAGTATTTGTTTCGGCTGAAATGCATGCTTCCAGGGCTCCCAAACTCCCCCCCACTCCCTGTGTATTACTCTAGCTAGAACACCTCAAGATTCATCTCTATCAAGTATCATCTAAGACATGAAAGGAATCGTAACTCCTCATATAAGCATAGTTTGACTTGTTTTTCACTCAGGATAGATAGTGGTAAATACATAGTGAGTAATGACAGCCTTATAGAGCACAGAAGGAGGCCACCTGCTGTCCCTGAGGGAGTTTCTGCTGCCATCCCTCACTTCTGTCCCCTGTCACTGCACCTGATCCTTTGCCTCCCTGGTCCCTCTCACTCTCCGCAATAATTTACCCATCCGCGTCTTCCCCGCGGTTCATCTCACCGAGTGCCATGTGCTCCACGGTCACCTCTTTATTTATCGCTGTGTATCCAAACCCAGGGCTTGCTATTTCGTAGGCGTTCAGCGTACATGCAGCAGATACACGAATAATGCAGAAAAATCCAGGAGTTCGCCCCCACAGACCTGCGCTCTCATCCTGGCTCTGCGTTCATCCGCGGAGTGACCTTGACCAAGCTACCTTATCTCCCTGGACCGAAGTGTCCTCACAGACACGAGAGGGAGATAATATCCCCACACACTTCCTCTACAAAGTGGGAGAGGATGATAAGGATTACCTAGTCTCCCCGGAGGACGCCAGTGACCTTTCGTTAGGCACGCACCCTGCGGGGCGGCGGTGGAGAAGCTGGCACCGTGCCAAGCTCCAAAGGGGACCCAAGCCCAGGACCCTGGTTTCCATTTCATTTTAAATCAACTCTGGGAGTTGACCTGCTGGAGTAGGGGCTGTGGGCTGCTGATAACCCGGGAGAAGGCTGGAGACCTGGAATCCAGCCTGTGGCTCTGCAGACACATGCCGAGGGAGGACGGCCACGCTGGAAGCTTATTAGCAGATGCGCCGAGTGACAGTGCCCCAGAATAGATCCCTCAGGCGCTCTCATTTATAATGCCCTTGTACCGGAGCAAATGCTGCTTAAGGATTCTGAGTCACATTTAGCCTTAAACCACCCTTGTCGGCGCAGCAGCTCTCAACCAGCCACTGGGGAGCAAGCATTAGCAATGCATTATCGCACAGAGCATGCGGGAAACACTACCTCCCGGGGGTTCTCCCCTTGCCCAGGCTTCAGGGAGTGGAGCTGGAGGTCAGGCAAAGTCTTTTCAACAAAAGCCTGCACTTGAACCCCTTCAAGATGCACATTCCAGAAAGGGAACACACACAGAGAAGCCCGAGTTACCTTGGCTGCATAGGAGCCCCGCACTCCAGAGCACAACAAGGAAAGTGGGGTATGCATCTACACAGTTTTGGCTGTAAAATAAAAAGAAAAACAATGAGAAGAAAAATCGGAAAACATGTTACTGGAGCATAGTCTGAAAACCACCTGAAACCCCAGATTGATAATCACCATTACACGCGGGGCACAAGCCCGGTTCATAATTCCACTTACATCTACCAGTAAGACACGGCTGCCCCATCAGAAATGGGCAGTGGGACGAAGCAAACACATGCTCGGAATCCATTCACTCCCTTCCTCCGCGAAGCCCACAGGCGACTTGGTTTCTTGATGGATTCATTTTGGCGGAGTTCCTGCTCCTCACTGTGCCAAAGTGCTTCTTGGAATTGAAAAGTGAGCATCACAGACAGCAGGCCCTGGCGGCTGTCAGGATTGGGGGAGGGTGCAGGGGGAGAAAAGCCCAACTCAGGAAACCTTTGTCAGCGGTGCAAGTGAGCTCAGACCCACTGGCTGGGCTGCGGAAAGGAAAGGTGAGCTACAAGCATCAGAGAAGCCAGGGAGGACTCCGAAAAGCTGGTGCCCAGGAAGGCCTCTGGCTGGCAGTGCAACCGCGGCTTGCGGGGTTCAGTCCTGGCTCCTGCAAAGGGACTGTCGCCTCACCCCGACACTGCGCTGGTGCTTTGCACCCTCCGTCTCCCGTAAGTTCGCTATGGTCCCGGGAGGGCGCAGGGGTGACTGGGTGCGTTTTCTAGGGCTGCCGGAATCAGCTCGGTGGCTTCAAACAAGACAAATCGTGTGGAGACTCCAGCCAGGAGTCCATTTCCTTGCCTTTCTCTGTCTCTGGGGATCACCAGGATTCCTTGGCTCACGACCCTCTGCCAACTGCAAAGGCGGAGACGGACGGCCGTTCGAGTCTTCCTGACACAGACTTCTCTGCCTCCTTCATTTCCACATTTAAGGAACCTTTGTGTTACACTGGGGTCTACCCAGATAATCCAAAACACTCTCTTGATTTCAAGGTCAGCTGGTTACCGACCTTAATTCCGTCTTGCCATAAAACAGGACCTATCCACGGGCTCCCGGGGTTGGGATGTGCACATGTTTGGGGGCCTTTTATTTAGTGTCCTGCAGCTGCTCTCATTTTCACACGAGAAATCGAGCTTTGGAGAAGCTGAGTAACCTGTTCAGCATCACCGAGCGACTGAGTGGCAGAGTCAAGATTCACATGCTGCTCAGTCCAGCTCTAGGACCAGGTCTATTAGTCTAGATCAGGACAATGACATACATATCCGTGGCAAAAGAACCTGCAAAGACGTGGAAGCATAAAAGGAGGGGAGGGCAGGGCAATCGAGAGGAAAGGGCACGTGACTAGGATTCGGTCCCTGCCCTGACCTTCACTAGCTGTATGTCAATAGCAAAGCCATCACGTTGGACTTAGTTTCCTTACCTGAAAAAAACTAAGAGACTGATAGTACCTCTAAGATGCTGTAGTGAGGTGGTGCTCAAGGGGTAGTCCCGGGCTCAGCAGCATCAGAAGCACCCAGAAACTTGCTAGAACTGCAAATGTTAACGTCCATCTCAAACCCATGTAATTAAAGCCTCCCAGGGTGGGGGGAACAGCAATCTGTGTTTCAACAAGCCCCTCCAGGAGACTCTGAAGCATGCTCAAGTTTGAAGACCACTGGTCTAATTTAATTCAAACTGTGTGGGTAAAAGCAGAGATGCCATTTGCAAAATATATTCAGCCTTTTATCCAATTTCCTTCCTTAGAGTCCTTCATCAGGATCCTGGTACCACTGAGGACTGTGGAATGAGCAGCCTTTGGTGTATTCCCTGCAGAAAGCCCAGAGAGGACAGGCTGTGTCCCTGGATGCAGGAAACTTCACGTCCCTCTGATGATCAAAAGATTCTTTAGTGGAGAAGTCAACGAAATTAAAGGTAAGAAAGCAGTGTAGCCTACCCTGGGCTCTAGGCACAGGGAAGAGGGCAGAGCTCTGTTGACCTTGCCAGGTGTCCTGGGGGTTCACTAGTGGACACAGTAGGGACTCTGAAGGTGAGGAGGTGGAACAAATGTATTATTTGGGGTAAAATACTCAGTGAATAAACAGGTCCTATATACAGATATGGAACACAAGCATCATATCTTTTCCTACATATGAGAGGCACAAAGCTATGGCCATGGAACTCAGAATGTCATCCATTTCCCAGTTCAAGAAAAAGTGGGAGGTCACCCCTTATTTAATTGAATAATGGTCTACATCTGATAGGACCTAAAGCCTGATGCTGCAACAGTTTGAAAATTTATTAATACCAAGCTCTCCCCTCCCTCCTCCTCATTCTCATGCTTCTGTTTGTATTTGTTTTTAAGTACCAGTTTTTGTCTGGGTGATGCAAAAGTTTTAAAAAAATTTGTAATTATCTAAGGAATTTGCTCATTAGAATGGTATAGTAATGTGACATTGAATTAGTCATTCAATCATTCCTCCTATTGTCCCAAGTCACCTTGTTCCAGTGAAAACGGTCTTTCTGGAGTTAAATGAATCTCTCCCAACTTTCAGAGAACAGACTCCTCCTCTGGATTTCCAGAATAAACCCCGAGTCCCTTCCCTTGCTCTGATTCAAACCAGTCCTTCTCTGCCCCAGGATCTCTGACACATCTTCTACCTATGGCTCCACGCAGGAAATCCGTCTTTGACAGCGGGCTACTGCTGGGCTGAATTCAAGTAGTTTTGGTCAGTGATATGGTTCCCTCTGGAGATGGAGCCTAGCAGATGCTCACGTGGTCTTTAAAGTCATGAAGACTCGGTCTGAGTCTAGTCAGCCACTCTGTGAATGTGGGTGCATTTCCTAGCCTCACTGAGCCTCAGTTTTCCTCATCTATAAGAGGTGAGTGAGACATTAGCAATTACCACCCTGGTTTGTGAAAGTAAAATGATATAGAACGGTGTCTGGCTCATAACAAACTTTTAATAAGTGGTGGCTATTTACTGCTCCAACGTCTTCCTTGTTTTTTTTTTTTTAAAGATTTTTTTTTTTTATTTGACAGAGAGAAACACAGCTAGAGAGGGAACACAAGCAGAGGGAGTAAGAGAGGGAGAAGCAGGCCTCCCGCTGAGCAGGGAGCCTGATGTGGGGCTCGATCCCGGGTCTCCGGGATCATGACCTGAGCCGAAGGCAGTCGCTTAACCAACTTGAGCCACCCAGGCGCCCCCAACGTCTTCCTTCTTACAGTCCCCAGTGGAAATGTCTTTCCTGCTAACAAATGATCATTATTCCAAATTTTCTTTTGTGGAAAGTCTTGTGCCATTTTTTCTCCAAGACAAAACTGACAAACCCATCTTGGCTCTCATTTCTTGAGGTCTGACTCCGAGGTGCTTGCCAGATTTGTTGACAATTCCCTGTGTTGCCTTCAGTTTGATGCATTAGGCTATCGATATTTCCATGGAGAAAAGGGCTCGTGTTTTCCTTTTTGTACTTCTCAGCCTTTGGGAATCAGGTTACAGAATTACTTACACGGTGTTCTGTTTTCCGGATTAACTTAAATAAACATCACTAATAACTGTATCACTACTAATCAATAGAATCAATGCCGATCTATCACCCTCAGATAATTTGCATGTCCATCCTACTTAGCAGTGAGGCTGAGGTGAGTTTTGAGAGGTGCAGGGGAGAAAGGACCGTAGGGTGGCATTTCCCAAAATGTGTTCTGCGAAACACTAAACCCTTGATAAAAATTCTTGCAAAAGAAAAAAAAAATGGGGTGTGTATCTGTAGTTAAAAAAAAAAAAAGACTTCCCTTTCTTGGAGAACCAAGAATTCACAGTGTTCCTCAGTACATTAAAAGTTCTCAAAAGTTTTGCTGTCCAGAACTTTTTCTTCTCTGTAACATGTGATACCAGCTCACAAGCTCATAATAATCTACGGAACACATGTCAGAAAATTACACTTCTCCAGAGACCCCTCTCCTCTCTCTAACCTGTGCTTACCTGCACTCCTGGGGAAGAATCTTGGGCCAGTTAACTGAGCTTTCCCTCCAGAAATCGAACTTTGTTCTAGCTGTGCTCCTCATCAGGGAACACAGCTTTGAATTATGTTTTATACACCTGAACAGAGAGTTGAGATCAAGATGCTTTTTGTCTCTCAAACCCTGACTCAGTTCTGCCCTGGTGGGTGATGGGTGAGGGGACAACCCATTATCCGAGGCCAGGTTGGGAACTGATGCGCCACACCTCACTACAATGTCTGTTTACCAACTGCCCCCCAAATCTGGAACCATCTGTATTCATCAGCAGTCAAATTTTATGCTGAAAAATACACATCGGGCTTTTCAACGCAACAGCACCATTTATCCTGTTAGGCTAGTTTTTCTTGATAGCCGTGGTCTGGAAACATCTATGATCTCACTCCCCAACAACCAGAAGATCTGATCACGCAGCCTTGTGGTGGGTTGAAATACACACACACTCCACTTTCAGCCGTGTATTAAACACGAGTAAAGCTTGATTTCTTACTTTTTAGATAGCGGGATTACATGCATGTTCTTTTCTTTATGCAAATCTATGGCCTCACTCGAACCCTCATTGGTGCTTTTGGAGGTCCCGAGACAAGCTACTGCTGCAGAAGAAATTCTGCTGGACCAACACAGAAGCCCTTGCCTGAAGCTTCCGGGGTGACGCAAGCAGACTGGCGCCTCTGGTTTTTGCCAGCATGCAGGAGCCTGGAGCCCCGATCTTTCCGCCCTTCTATAAACCACCATAGGCACGCCAAGTGCGTGCTGGTAGCTAGCTCAGGGAGGAAGTGGTCTCTGTGACAGACCCACAGCGCCGTCTGGGCCACCTTCAACTTACAGAAAATTCTCCTTTTCTCCCCGAGTTCCTACCTTTCCTCATTCTTCTCGTTCTCCTTTTGTGGAAGCAAAGTGGTAAAGACGCATGGGTGTGGGGAGCTGGACTGCAGAGTCCACACCAGGGGGACCCCCGGGCAGCAAGAATGCCCCATCCCTCTCCTCTGGCCCCTTCTTCCATCAGGAACCCCACACTATTGCAGGACTTCCAGACCGCCCTTCCAACTGACGCAAGACAGCCGCCACCAAAGGGCACTTCTGCAGTCTGGGGGCTGGCTCAGGGGCCCGGAGCGAGCACAGAGCTAGCCCACCCCTGGGGCGAAGGGCAGACACTGAAACGCCCAGCCTGCTCCATTGCGTCTTCGTTGCTGGCAAATGGAAATGTAACTTCATACACTGAAGGCCCAAATGTTAAAAAAGAAATCTCCCTGGAGGTCATTCAGCAAAGGATTTCCTTGAGATCTGACTGCCAGAATGACCCTGCCCAGGACTGCTCAGTCCGAGAAAGGGGGACCAGAGCAGGGGGCGAGGGTCCAAGAGTGTGGAAGTCTTGGGGGGACTGCAAACACTAAGGAGCAGCCTGAAGGCCGGAGCCCAAAAGACAAAAGGCCCAGATAGGGCGAGGGGACCAGGACATCAGCCCGAGATGATTTCCTTGGGTTTCCCAACTGCCCCTTGGGAAAGATCTCTGGGGGCCCTCAGAGTCACCTCTGAGTTAGGACTGAAGGCCGGCTCCTTAGCCAGCTCAGAGCTGAAGCCTTTCCTTCTGACTCACCCCTCGTCACAGGCCCAGAGAGGCAGGCAGACCACTGCCTGAAACTGCTGTTCAAATACATTCTGCATAAAGGAAAGAATGAGTGTTTGATAACATCATCCAGATTTGCATCCCAAATAACTCCCATCTCCTCACTGAGCCGATAGGTGTTTTCAAGCAGCTTTTTTTTTTATCAAAAGTAAAGAATGAGAAGGGGGCAAGTACTTGCACAGTTCCCCCTTCTTACTGTTCTTGTTGTAGTTGCTCAAGGAGGCCGGGCATCATGAAAGGTCCTGCCACACCTCTAGATATGTCCACTGGGCGGGATGCAAGGGGGCAGTGAGCTGTAGCCTGCTGCCATCTCATCCCGTCGGTTGCATCCACACAGCCAGCTGATGAGTAGTGGCTGGTTTTCACGGTAGTGCCTCTGGACTAATTCCCCCCGGAATTGGTAACACAGTAGCCACATGAGCGGCTAGGAGTTTCTGGAACAAGGGGGCTGTGGCAATCGCACGACTCCCCACACCCACCCCCAATACCCTCAGTCCCTTTCTTTAATTAAGTAGCAGTTATTAAGATGATGAGAGGTGTCCACAAAGCCACCCCACTCCCACCCCCAGGTGAGCTTCAACCTTCCCGGGGAGTTCTGTTTCCCACGGCACTCTGAAGGTTGGGAGGCCTCCTGTGCCTCGGGCCCCACTCTTAGTTTGCAGTTTCAGGGTTCGGACTCACTTGGCAGTGTAGACTCGCTCAAAGGCAAGGGTTCCGGTCCTCTGGAAGCTCCGCCCATTCTGTGTCTTGCTTTCATGCTCCACCTTGTGGGCAAAGAACCCTGGCAGAGGGAAAGGGTGGGATCTGGTTTATAACCCGCATGTTCACAAGCCTGGTGTCTCATTGCACTAGAACATTAAATGTTCCCTCTGTGTGCCCTCCAACCAGCCCGAAACATCTTCAATCAAATGTCATTTACCAAAAATTCATTCAGCAACTATCTCTACAAACCATTGCATTTGGTGATGGTGAAGCCATCCAAGACACAGCCCCTACTTTCAAGGATCTTACAGTCGAAGGAAATAAGCACACAGAGCAGAAATTGCACTCTGGTGATTCACGCTAAGACAAAACTGGCTGAGAACATGAAGCCATCAGGGGTCCAAGAAGCAACTTAACTCAGTGCTGGGATCATGGAGGAATCCCTAGAGGAAGCGGCCTCGAGGATAAGATCTGCCAAACAAGTAGGAACTAGTCAAAGAGACGGAGAGGACAACAGAGGAGATCACTCCACTCGAGTGGAATGGAATATGCAAAGGTGCAGAGGCAAGAACTGTCTTTGTTTTTTCTTATGTCCAGCTTATGACGGGGGAAATTGAGAGCAGGGAGTGGAAACTGGCAGAACTACAAAAGAGGCCAAAGATGGGCACCTGGGTGGCTCGGTTGGTGAGAGGACTGCGTTGGGCTCAGGTCATGATCCTGGAGTCCCAGGATCAAGTCCCACATCGGACTCCCTGCTTGCTGGGGAGTCTGGTTCTCCCTCTGGCTCTCCCCTCATCTCGTGCTCTCTCTCTCATTCTCACTCTCTCTCAAATAATAAATATCTTAAAAAATAATGAGGCCATAAGAGGTAGATGGTAGAATTGTTCTTTCCAAGACATTTTCCTTTGTGACTTGCCATATGCCAGATGCTTAGCTTGCATCCGAGAATAAAACATACAGAGAACCTTGGTCAGAGGAGCTTATGTTCCCGCAGGGGTGGAAGAGGGACAGGCCATACACAGCGAAAGCCGCACTTATAATTATAATTGCACGGTGTGCCGAGCCGTGGACAGAATAGAAGGCAGAGCAGCGTGAGGGGCGCTGTGACGTGCTCACAGGATGGACAGAGTGAGAAAGCAGTAAGTGAGTCCAGGCCTGAAGAGAATAGTTGAGAAGTGCCTACCGGATTTAGCAGCATGACTGTGACTGATGAGAGCCACGTTAAGAAAATTATAATCCATTCCAATCCTGTGAGCAACAAGGGGTTCCTGACAGGTGCAAGTTGAGGACAGGCGTTAAGCAGAGAGTCAGTCTGTGTTCTCGTGGTCAGTGTCCGGAGGGGTCAGGCCCACGACAGGGGAAGGTAGGAGCTGACCACAGTGATGGGTAGGGTATGAGGGCTGCTGAGGAGCCAGAATCCCGAGCGTTCATCTATAAAAGCAGGGGAGGGGGGAATGAGGCTCTACCCCCTCCCCCCACCCCATGATATTCCTTTACTCCTATTTTGAGAACATCAGGGGTCTTACAGGATTCCTTTTCGTCAGCTTCATGTCAGCTTCCTCAGAAAGATGCCAAGCAGATGCCTGTATCTGAAGTGTGTATATGAATAAATCCTCCCTGGATCTTCTGGGCAAAAGTACAGCCCTACCCTAGCACCACGCCTGTCTGGAGGCTCGGGGGCCACTGGTCTGAGGGGGCCGGGGCCCGCTCCAGGCTCCCCAGCAGACGCCTGCCCTCTCCTCCCTCACTGGGCCTTGCTCCGACACCGCGGAGTCGTCATGCTGTCCCCACCTTGCAGACAAGGATGCAGTGACTCAGGGAAGTCAGATAGCTCTCCACTGGGGAGCAGTGCAGTTGGGGATTCAAATCCAGGGGGGCAGAGGAGGGTGGTGTTTTCCCCAATACCATCACACTGAAGCTCGCCGCGGGGGTTCCCTTAGCCACGGGGTGCAAGGACACATCTGTCTGTTCTATCTCTTCTGACCACAAAATACAGCTGAAAATTCTGACCATGGCCTTTCCAGGACCCAACGGGACAGCCCTTGCCCCTGACCATGACACAGGGACAGTATTAAGAAAGTCAGAGTTCAATTCTGCAACCAGCCGCACCCGTGGCTGTACTGTCTCTGCCTTTCTTCCCCCCCTTGCTCCAAGAAACCGACCCCTTCCTCTTTCCCAGGGCTTGCCCTCCACCTGTGACCCTGCGCCCACTCCTGCCACCCCTTCGGCCCTTTGTTTCATCTCTCCCCATCTTTCCCTCTCTTTTTTGCCTCTGTCTCTTGACCCTAGAAACAGACTCTGATCTTTCCCACCCATCCAACAAACCCAAAGCCAGCCTGCCTCATTCTATTAGGCTCTATCGCTCCCTTATGCTTAGCTAAACTTGAAAGAATTTGGCCTCCTTGGCCCACTCCTCACCGCACACTCACACCCCCACCCCCGCGCTATCCAGAAACTTCTCATGCAGAGACCACGAACACACTTATCTTGGCCAGCTGCTGACAGTAGGCCAAACCAGAAAGAGAGCCAGAGACACGGAGAAAAAAGGCTGCAGGCCATCCCCGAGCACCTACCACACGCTGAGCCCCGCTGGCTACCTGCCCTCGGGCGTCCCATACAGTGCCTCTAACGAGCACATATGGAAGTTATCATAGCTCCACTTTTCAGTTGAGGAAACTGAGAGCTGGGGAAGCCAACTAATTTTCTCAGGATCACATAAAAAGATTTGGAGATTTTAGCTAAGCACAAAGTTAATAGGCACCAGCACGGAGACACAAGTGTTCAAAGAATAGCACGCCTATGATTATTTTCATAGAACTGGTGTCTGGATCCCAGGAACTATTCCCCTGGACAGCAAGCATCTATCACCTGCATCTTAGAGAGCACAGGGCACGATGGGTGGGAGAGGGCAATCCAATGACAAGGGACCATGGAAAACAAGTCAGCTGAGAAGTGATATGTTGAAGGCAGGATGGTACAGCTGACTCTGTAAATCTAGAGACAGCAAGCACAGTCCAAGCTTCCCTAGAGAATAAAAACAGGACCAGTGGGTGGAAATTACAAGGCAGTAGAACTTCTTGAGGGGCGTGCATTTGAATAAATGTATCTGAGGCAAGATATATAGCGTAAGCATCTACTTTTTGGAATGCGTTTGAATCCCAGTTTCACCACTACTGGCTCTAGGATTTTCAACCAGTGGTCTAGCCTTTCCAAGCCCCACATGGCTTCTCTGTAAAATAGGAATAATAATAGCATATATTCCATGGGCTTTTAAGGATTCAGTGAGGTATTATTCCCCAAACAAAGCACTGTGCTTGACACAAAGCCAACTCTCAAGACACCCAACGATGGGAAGGGCAAGCTTGGCAGGTCATGAGCTCTCTAGCACTGGAGAGTTCAGGTCGGAGCTATTGAGAATGATGTAAATAAGATTTCTGCTTTGGGACGCTCCATGAGTCCTGTTTCTAAAGCCCATCCAACCCAAGGTTGGGTTGTTGGATCTTCCAATATGGCGCCCATGAGATTAGTTAGGAGTATGTGTGATGAAGTAGGAGTACCAGGGATGATGTGGGAAGGTAGGAACTCACTATCAGCTCCATATCCCTCCTTATCACTATTCTCATAAACCCTTGTGTCTGCAGGGCCATCGTGTCTCCCCTTCTTGGCTTCATAGCAAGAAGAGAGTGGAGGAGAGAGGATGATGCCAATTCCTACCACCTTTCCCTACAACCAGAAGGGCTGTGGGAACAGCTCTCCTGCTGGAGGACATCTTTTTTCTGCTGTTGCCATTCAGACTTCCATGCACAAAGCTCAGTGCCCTTCCCCTTGGCTCCCCCTATCCTCTCAGTCTCATTGGCTTGGCTTCCAGTGGCAATCACTTTCCCCAAATCTGTTTTTTTTTCCAGGTTTGCTGCCTGTCAATGCTGCTGGCACCTTGGCAGCAGAAGCTGGAGGTTCTCTGGATGCTATTCATAGGAAATGCATCCATCTCTACTCCCCGGGAAATCAGGCTTTGGTGGTTCTGGCCCAACTCTCTTGGAATGATGTATTTTAAACTCATTCTGTGCTTCCAAATCTGTTTTGCTGGATCAAGCTGGAAGAGGACCACAGGTTCAAAGATCTTGATGACTAAAAGATGTTTAAGAGTCAGAGGAGGAAGTTCCCCCAGGCGGGCTGGGCTTGTGGCCTCCTCCCAGGAAATGAGGTTCACACAGTGTACGGAGCGCACAGACCCTGGATACCATCATGGACACAGGTGGGCGGAACCTCTGTGTCTTGGGACAAAGACAAAGCTGCGTGCAGTGCCTGGCAACAACATGTAAATATTCCTTAAAGCCAACAGGAAGGGCTCGAAATGGCATTTTGTGGGGCAGGAGGAGAGAGACAGTTTTTGCATATTTTCTGAACTCTGTAAGGAAGATCTATGGTTGCAAGGTTGCAGTTGATTAGAATTGCAAAGAGAGACTCTGGGCATGCACTTGAACCTTCGTGTTTACGTGAAAACTCGTGGTGCAAGCGAGCACAGATGTTCTCTCTCAAGTCATTGGAATTTCTCTTGTTCCCCGACATGGGCACATTTCACAGTTACCAGTAAAAGACCTCACCTAGCGGTCTCAGAACCACATAGCAGTCCGAGGTCTCTGCCTCAGAAGGGAGTGCGAATGGGCTGCTTCTGCGGCTTCAAAAGAGCAGCCGCTTGTCCCTTCCCCAAGCAAGGGTGTGGCAGAGCTCTACAAAGTCACTCTTCCCACCATGTTGCCCTAGCGGCTCACAGTCACAGGGGCAGGGCAGGGCACAGGACCGGATGTGGACGCCGTATAGGTTCTGCCCAGCCTAAAAAAGTCTCTAGCCCAGGGCACCTGGGTGGCTCAGTTGGTTGAGTGACTGCTTTTGGCTCAGGTCATGATCCTGGAGACCCGGGATCGAGCCCCACATCGGGATTCCTGCTCGGCGGGAAGCCTGCTTCTCCCTCCCTCAGTCCCTCTGCTTGTGTTCCCTCTCTAGCTGTGTTTATCTCTGTCAAATAAATAAATAAAATCTTTTTTAAAAAAAAAGAGTCTCTAGCCCAAAACCGGAGCTCCACTCAAGCCCATACTTGTATCTCCCCCAGCCCTCAGGAAGCCTCCATCCCACTCATCAGCTGGTGAACCTGTTAGCAAAGCCACTGTGTTCTGTCCCTATCCACCTGAAATGGCCCAGCAAAAGGCAAAGCCCTTGGATTGTGGCTGTGAAGACTCAGACATTCCTGGGGCGCCTGAGTGGCTCAGGTGGTTAAGCATCTGCCTTCGGCTCAGGTCATGATCCTGGAGACCCCGAATCGAGCCCCGCATTGGGCTCCCTGCTCGGCGGGAGGCCTGCTTCTTCCTCTCTCACTCCCCCTGCTTGTGTTCCCTCTCTGGCTGTGTTTCTCTCTGTCAAATAAATAAAATCTTAAAAAAAAAAAAAGACTCAGACATTCGGCCAGCTCTGATCTCTCCTTCTGTACTGTGCCAAGGAAGAAGACTTCATCTCACGGCCCAAAACAACTAGGAACCTCACGGTCCCTCCTCAAGTCTGATCAGGGTTTGTTCTGCCACTAGGGGAAAGGCCCAGGACCCACTCAACAGACCAAGGGTGGGGTATGCTTCTTGGGAGAGAGGAAGAGACGCTGTAACTGTAGCAGAGGCCCGGCAGCCTCCCCCAAGTCAGCTCGGAACTGAGAGGGAGCAGCTCGGGGTGAGCGCCAGCCCTGCAGCTAGTTTAGGCCCGTCCACACAGGCCGCGGGGAGCTGCTCCCCAGTACACGACACTGCCAGCTACACTGATGCTCAGGAGGGGAAGGGCCGGAGGGAAGACCCTACACCGAGCTGAAATAGCACTACCCACCGACCCACCCACTCAGGCAAAACTGCCTCCACAGACACCACAAGGGTCTCTGAAGGCTTCCCGTTGAGCAGCCCTGGCCATCTTTCCTCACTATCTTTTCCTTTCCCCGGGGGGGCCCGCACCGCAGCACTATCCCCATTAAACCAGAACGCAACCCCACACGGCGGGTCTCCGTGCTTAAATAAATGAATCTCTGGCTGCCGTGTAAGACCAAGGGAGCTCAGGGTCCCTGCACGACAGACAGAAATGGCTTGAGGAATGGCAGCCTACACAACCTGTCTGCTCCCTCTCTGAGCTGCAGCTTGATGGTGTGGATGTAGTAGGAAAGTGCCATATAGGAAACCTACTGGGAGGGTGCGAAGTTGGGACTCTGGGGTGTGGGGAGGTCTCAGGGAAGCCTTACTCTAGGGCTTGGAAGGTGAAGCCTCAGCCTCTGTCCACATCAAGCTGGGGAGGGGAGGAGAAGAGGATATCCCAGATTGGTTAAATATTCAAACTTCCCAAGTGTGACAGTGTGGGGACACACGGGAATGACCATTATCTTACAGCAGCTGCCCTTAGTAATTACTCTTCTTTTTCCTCTATCTTAATAAACTACAAAACACAAAGCCGCTGGAAATACTTATCAAAAAAAGTCTGGCAGTCCTAACTCAGAATTCTAAAGAGAAAATTCTACAAGGTCTTGTCTTTTTCAGGTCTGGGTCCCTTACTTAGTTTTTTAAGTGCTAGCAAGGTTAATGGAAATGCAAACCCCACATAAGAGAAATGCTTCCTCTCTCTCTTTATGTAAGTATATAATGCATAGGGAAAATGCTTCAAAATTATACTTTGCTAGAAAAAAAAAGGAAGTATTACAAAGAATCTGTTTTTCTGCAAGGGAAGGAAAAAAAGAGCAACTCAGAGATAAAACAATGATAAGGTGATTTCTCCCTCCCACCTCCCAAATTCACTTTTTTTTCTTTTTCTTTTTCTTTTTTTCTTTTTTTTTTTTTGCCTACAGGTGACAGATAACCTCAGTTGCATTGAAGTCAGCCCAGTGGCATTTACCAAAGCCCAGGGTCTGAGTAAAGATGTACTTTACTTTCCCCTCCTAGGCTTCTTGCCTCCCACCCGGTCTATGGCCACAGTAATTAATAGTTAAAATGCTGATGGCAGGCACTTGGGTGAAGGTTTGGATAAAGCCCCTAGATTGCTAGCCTCGTTCTGGAAACATGGTTAGTCACCACCATTCAAGTGAAAGGAATACCAGCAGAAGGAAAACCCCAAAGGCATGCTCAAACACCCATAACCGATACATTCATAGAAAAGGAAACAAATAACAAATAAGGCCAAAATGGGCCAAAGTGCACACAGACGGAGACGGGGGTGAGCCTGACTTCACAGCAACTGCCCCCTCCCCCCCTCTGAGTGAGGACCTTCCCTTACCGTTCTGGACCACGCTGATGAGGGTGACAATGGCCAGAAGGACGATGTTGCCCACGGCTTCTTGATCCATGTTTGCTCCGGGCTCCCCGGGGAGGACTGCACCCGTCTGGTGGCAGGTGCCCAGGCCTGCGCGCTGCAGAAAGAGGAAGTGAGGGCCCGCACTCTGTCTTTCATCATTAGAATTTCCGAAGGTCCCAGCGCAGTTACACAGTGACTTCTTCTTTCTTTCTCTCTCTCTTTTTTTTTCACTAGCCACCAAAGAACTCTGGCTCGTGTGACCTGCCAAGAGCAGAGCTTGAAGGAGAAGCAGGAAGAGAAGAAAAACATGAAGCTTGGGTTTTATTTATAGAGCACCCAAAAGATCTGGGTTTTGAGTGCTGCCTTCCTTTTCTTGAATTCCCAGGAAAAAAAGATGGAAAACTTCACACGCATCAGGGTCCAGGGTGGGAGCCACATAATAAGGGCTGGGTGAGTGAAGGAAGGAAGAAGGGGGTCAAGCTGACATCTCCATTTCTACAGGGGAAAAAAAAAGGCAACCAGAGACGTAAAACTAAACCAAAGAATTTAGGTAAGGAGCAGAAATGAAGATACAGATGACCCATAAGGAAAACTTCCAAACAGGCAGTATTATTAAACACAGCTGGCTCCCCAGAGGTCATTGTTGAGACACCTTCCTGGAATCTTCTCAATGTAGTGGTAAGAGTCGAGAGGAAGGGTAAGAGGGAGCCCGCTGGGAAAGGTAGGTAGTCGCCTGGCATCTTACAAGGTAGCATTCTCCGTGTGAATGGCAGTTTCTCAGAAGCAACATAGAAAATGCAATTTCCTGCAGTCCTCAGCCCAGACTCAACGACTATTTGGCAGTGACTAAGAGGAGCTTTCATCAAGACCTCACTCTGAAAGAGAACATGAGCCACTATACTTGGAGGCAGCACGGACCTGCCAGCCTGAGTGTCCTCCCTTCCGCGGAGAGAAGCAGAGTTCGGTGGAGGCAATGTCCGGAGCTTGGACACGAGGAAGCCTGTGGCAAGGGCAGGCCAGACGCGGCCTTGACCCCCGGGGTACTCTCTGAGGGCCGGCCTCACTCTGCCAAGTGCGAAGTCACAAAATTCGTCAGGGGCTCAGCACCAGCAAGATTTGCATGTTGACCTTGGTAAAGATCTTATTTGTATGGGAGGTCTGGTAAGTTTCAGTGGATGCTTAGGTCCCAGGAGATAAGGAATCTGACCCTCTTGATAAGGAAGGACGATGCATCAGAAGTGAAGGCCAGTCCCTTTTAAAAGTACTCCAGTAGCAGAGGCGCCTGGGTGGCTCAGTTGGTTAAGCGACTGCCTTCGGCTCAGGTCATGATCCTGGAGACCAGGGATCGAGCCCCACATCAAGCCCCACATCGGGCTCCCTGCTCAGTGGGAAGCCTGCTTCTCCCTCTCTCACTCCCCCTGCTTGTGTTCTCTCTCTGGCTGTGTATCTCTCTGTCAAATAAATAAAATCTTAAAAAAAAAAAAAAGTACTCCAGTAGCAAACGACAGACACTTAGCTCAAACTAGCTTGGGCAAAAAGGGAATTTGACTGGCTCAAAAAATCCAAGGAACCGAACAACCGAAAAGTGGAAAAAAGCAGAGATGTATGTGTTTGAGCATTGGAGGCCAGGCGTTCTCTCTCTCAAATAGAGTTCTCTGTCTCACACTCTTTCTCTTTCCCTTTAGACTTTCTCTTGGTTTCTCAGCTTTATTCTCTCTGCACACCACTTTTCTCCCCAGTGCAAAGGACCAGCATCTCTCATCTAAATTCTCAGAACGATCTCATCGGCCCAGGCTAGTCACATATCATTCCTAGGACAACCAGATGGCAGGAAAATGAAAGAACCTGGTAGTTTCCATAATTGTCATACGGTTGAGGGAGATCGTTCCCTAAAGAAAGACTGGGCGTTGGGTGGGAGTGGGCAGTGGAAGGATGCGGGGTGTCTATACCATCATGCTAACTACCACCACTTAAAATTCCACATTGAAATACCCAGTTATTAAAGAAGTTTCTCTATCATGCAGCCTGGTGGCTTTAAGGCTCAACCTAGATTCTTGCGTGTGTGTGTGTTTAATGCACATAAGTGGGCACTGCCATTTGCAGCACAGAAAAAACAGCATCAACCAAATCCAACGATGCTTTGGGGAATTGTCCCAAGAACCCAGGAAGGGGCAGCCTCTCCTCCTGCTTCCCAAACCTCCAGGGACCCCACAAAATGGGGGCATATTGGGGGGATGGGGTGCGGTGGGCGGGGATGAAGGTGGGGTGGGTAACGCCCCATTTCCACTTCAGGGGGCAGGAGGGCCCTGGTAGAGGCTGGGTAGCTGCACCCCCCTCTGTGGGGACCCTCCACACCTGCGCTCCCTGGAGTCACCCCGCCAGGGCGGAGAGCACGTGCCGGTGGAGCGAGTCCACTTCAACCGGGAAGAGCGTTTTAATAGTCAGCCGCGATGGCGATTAAATTACAGCGCGCACATTAAGATTCTGGCTGCCGCCGCAGAGGAACACTTATCAGAGGTGAAGCCTCTGGAAATGCCATTCATCTCAATAGAGAGCTGCTGAGACAGAACAAAAAGACGAGGGGCGCCAGGGGAGTGGGGGAGGGGAGCGCAGCGGCCCTGCTCGCCCTTCCCTTTCCTGATAAGATGGTCTCCCTGCAGACAGTCCGACAGGGCCCAGGCCAGGCCAGACCGGGCACAGGACCGTGGCCTTGAGCACCTTGCACCTTTGCTCCTCAACATGGGCCTCTGGGGACGTGACTCCTCCCGCGGCCCAAACGATAAAAACGGGGTGTAGAGGGGCTAAACCACAAGTCCAAGGGCACACATGCCCTAAGGAGCAGAACCAGATTCAAACCCAGGCTCGTCCCAGCTTCAAAGGCTAGGTCCTTTACCGCTCTGAATGCTTCTATTAGAGCTTCTGGAATCGTTTTCAGAGCTGGGGACTCCCTGGTCCTTCCGCATTGGCGCCAGTGCGATGGGTCATGGCCCCCAGCCCCTAAAGAGAGATGTTTAAAAGGAAAGGAAAGGAAAACAGATCCATGTCCCAGGAAGTAACAGATTCTCCAGCCCCACCACTGTCAGTAAAGGTGGTTTAACGAGAACTGACCCCCGCACCCCCACCCGGCTCTGAGCGGTGAGCCCGCCCCTCCGCTCCCAGACCCCTGCTCCCCCACCTCCCTGATCATGCCTGTGCCGCGCTTACAGCGCGTGACAAGTTAGACAAATGTGCTGGGAGTCGGGAAGCATAATTAGCACATTCATTAATTACGGTACTGCTAGTAGTTTGACTGTGAAGGACAACCATTTGTCAACAGAGATCGGGACAGCTGGGGCCAAGCAGCCACTCAAGGGGGTGGCAATCCAGAGAAGCAGTGGCGCTGACCAGCTGCTCTAAAGAAACACGGGAGCCACTCCTACACTTAGCTGCAACAGGCTCCATCACCATGGCAACGCTGGGCCACTTCCTCAGGCTGTCAAGCCACAGCATTCACATATCCTTCATCTCACCTCGGGCGCATGTTGCCGTTTAGTGACATCTCTTCCCTTCGCTTTCTGCACAGTCTTGCCCTCCGTGTCCGTTAGCGGGAGGCTTTCCCTGGACTGGACATACATGTTGGGAGGGAGGGAGCAAGTGCGTCTGGGCTGGGGCGTCAGCACTAGCTGGGACGTTAGAGAAAGAGCCCGGGTCCACGGGCACAAACTGTCCATGGGCAAAGCAGTTCCTTTCATTTCTGTTGACCTAAAAACTATTCAGACCAACTTCAATCTGAAAAATGAGCAATATGATATCACACGTCCATATTCTCCAGGAGAACCAAATCAGCCTGGTGAAAATGTCAAGTCTCTTTTCCCAGCCGTGGTCCAATCCTCTTTCTTTACACGAAATCGCCCATTTGGTCCTGAACCAAACTGAATGAACTGGAGATGAGCCTTCCCGCCATTACACTGATGAGGAAACTGAGGGAGAGTGAATTGGTTGCAACCTCAATGCTATTGATTAAATTCCACACATGCTCAAGGCATGAGCTAGGTATGTCACAAAACAAAATGACATTTACAGATGTGACCTCCCATTCCCTAGACTCTTGAGCTAGAAGCTGCTAACATCAGCGCAAGGACACAAAGGGAAGCAGAAGTCCACAGACTCTCACACAGACAGCAAGAACCCGAGGAGCCGTCCAGAAAGCATCTTCCTCCCCGTATCACAAACACACAAAACACACGCATTGTTATGAGTTTGTGGGGAAATTAAGCAAGGAATCTGGAGGTGCAACCAGCATCATGCCATGCGTGGTGGGCAAAAATAAAGCTTACGTGTGCGTTCTATTCCCCGACTCTCAGCTTATCTGTCTTACAAGCTCTCTAAGGAAAGGAGGTCAGCAGTGGGCATTCTAATAGAATTAAAAATTGGAGGCTCGTATATGCTCAGCTAATTTTTGACAGAGTAATTCAATGAGGAAAGGAAAGTCTTTCAAATGAAGAATGCCAGAACAACTGGGTATCCATACGGGGAAGAAATGAACCTTGACCCTCCCCCCAAATCACATAAATACGACTGGAAATGGGGCTTCTACCTAAACATAAACAAGAAAACTATAAAGCTTCTAGAAGGGAAAAAAAAAATAAAAAGAAAGCCTTTATGATCATATGGAGGGCAAAGTAGGTTTCTAAAAATTTTTTTTTTATTTGAGTATAGTTGACACACATCATTACATTAGTTTCGGGTGTATAAAGTGGTGATTCAAGGTCTCTGTATGTTGTACTGTGCTCACAAGTGTAGCTGCCATCTGTCACCAGACAGTGCTATTACGACGTCATTGACTAGATTCCCAATGCTGTTGGGAAAAAGTTGTTTTTTGTTTTTAAGACACAAAAAGTGTGATCTGTGTATAGAAAAAAAAAATCCGGTAAGTTAGACTTAATTGAAATTGAAAACATCTGTGTTTCAAAAGACACCATTAAGAAAAGGGAAAGCCACAAACAGGGAGAAGATATTTGTAATATATGCACTTGATGAAGGACTTATATCCAGAATATATTAAGAACTTATGCCCAGTAAATGATGACAATCTCCCTTTTAAAAATGAGTAAATGGCTTGAACAGGCATGTCACAGAAAAAGGTCTACAAATGGCCAATAAGTACATGAGAAGATGCTCAGTGTCATTAGTCATCGGGGACATGCAAACTAAAAGATCCCATTATGGGGCCCCGAGAATGGTTAGTGAGGACATAAAACAAATGGGACTCGAATCCGTTATTGGTCAGAGTGTAACATAGTAAATGTAAAAGTGGCAAAATATAAATAAAAACATTTTGGAAAAAGTTGGGTAGTTTCTTAAAAAGCTAAATGCACATTTCTCTAGGAGCTAGCAATTCTACTCTGAGGTCTTGTTCCAAAAGAAATGAAAACACATTGTCTCGTAGCAGGCAGGGTTGTTTTTTGTTTGTTTGTTTTTTCCCAGAGAAGCAGAACCTCTAGGAGATTATACATACTAGCCATATACGTCTATGAATGTGTTCTAGGGATCGGAGCTTACACAATTGTGGGAGCTGGTGAAATCATCTGTGTGAACGTGTATTTTCTAGGATTGCTCTAAAGAAACGTAAATAGAAGCTTATTGTGACACAGTTCTGGAAAGTAGAAGAAGTCCAAAATCAGGATGTTGGCAGGTCATGCTGCTTTTGAAACCCATTACGGGAAGATCCCTCCTTGCTCGTCCCAGCTTCTGGTGGTTAACAAAGCCGTGGGTGTCCCTTAGCCCACAGCTGCACCATCGCCATCTCTGCACCTGTCACCCCATGGTGCTCACACCTCATGTCTTCACATGGTCATTTTCTTGGAAGGACATCAGTCATACTGAATCAGGAGCCCACCCTACTGCGTTATGATCTTTCTTAATTGATTATATTTGCAATGACTCTCTTTCCAAATAAGGTCACATTCTGAGGTACGGGAGGTTAGGACTCGGATAGGTCTTTTGGAGGATAGTTCAACCCTGGACAGTATGACCATTGTTCTCTGCGGCTGGTGCCGAAGCCTAAAATCCAAAAGAGCGAACTGTCAGGCAAAGAGAGTCAGGTCAAGAAGGACATGAACAGGGGAAGCAAGAACTGAACCGACACTAAAATCTGTGAGGCAATCATGAGGACAGGCTGGAAACTGCCAGTCACACACAGACTTTAAGCCCAAACGTCAATGACCAGGGTTTTCTGCAGGAGAATTGGGTCCCCTCATCACAGTCCAGAGAAGCTGAAGGAATGGCCCACAGAAGCTGAAGAACTGAGGGCCCCAAACAACTGCCCTAAGTCGACCAGTGGAGCCAGCAGATAAGCAAGAATGTGTGTGCAAGAGAGCCATGTGGTCCGCTTCACCTGCTAAGCATAAAAGATGGCTGCTGCTTCACTTCCACCTCCTGGCCCCATGGAAAATGTCTCCTGGAGTCACACTAACCTGGAACTATGCAGGGAAATGAACTGAGAAAGAACATGGCTCCAGCTTAGGTCAACTGACATAACGCAAACCTTTCTACCGCATTACAAACCTGTCTACCCCTTGTCAACTTGATATCCGTATATACCCCTTTAACCAACTGAAGTTAGCATCCAAGAAAGACAGTGGTAAAGTCACCTTTCCATATAACATAATGAAACTTTTTCTCATAAAAAAGGCACTAAACCTTTCCCCCCAAAGAGGATATAATTCTCTCCTCACCTTTGGGTGATATTGAGAGTCTGGTTCCAGATCACCACGATAAAGCCAATATCTCAATAAAGTGACTCAAATTAATTTTTTGGTTCCCTAGTGCATATAAAAGTTATGTTTACACTATACTGTAATCTATTAAATAGCACTGTCTTTAAAAATAATGTATATACATTAATTTAAAACTACTTTATTGCTAAAAAAATTACTAACCATCATCTGAGCTTTCAATGAATCATAATCTTTTTTGCTGGTGGAGAGTGTTGTCTCAATGTTGATGGCTTCTGGACTGATCACGGTGGTGGTTGAACACTGGGGTGACGGGCAAGTTCTTAAAACAAGACTGAAGTTTACCTCATTGATCAACTCTTCCTTTCATGAATTATGTCTCCGAAGTGTGTGAGGCTGTTTGATAGCATTCCACCCACAGTAGAACTTCTTTCAAAATTGAAGTCAGTCCTGCCACTGCTTTCTCAGCTAAGTTGATAGAAGATGGTATGAGAGGGGTCTGGGGAACACATCACAAAGGGCTTTACTAGTGCTGTCAAGAGTTTTGAAATGATTCCAGGAACGAAGAGAAGCCACTCTAGGACTTTAAGACGACTTGTTTCAAAACAAGACTTGCATTTGAGATCACCTGATGAGGGTGGAGAACAGACTGGAGGGGCCCGCATGGACACAGGGAGAGCAGCTGGGAGACCGTTCCAGAAGTCTAGGGAGTAAAGGTGGTGAATTAGACTGGCGTGGTGGCAATGGCCATGGGCAGAAGTTGGTGGATTTGAGGGCTGTTTATTGGATAGTCGCTATAAGGTTTAGCGAGGGTTGGAGGATAAAGAAGAGGAGTCAAGAATGACTTGGGGCACTGGGCAGCTCAGTCGCTTTAAGTATCCTACTCTCGATTTTGGTTCAGGTCGTGCTCTCAGGGTCCTGGGATTGAGTCCCCTTCCCCCACCATGAGATTCTCTCTCTCCCTCTCCTTCTTCCCCTTTTCCCACCCACTCATGCTCTCTCTTTCTCTCTCTCTTTCTCCAAAAATAAAAAATAAAAAAAGAATGACTCTCAGATTTCTACAACCTCCCAGATGAATGTTGGTGTAATTCCCTGAGAAGTTCCTCTCGAGACTCTCACTGTCATTACTCTTATAGCACTTTGCGAGGGGTAGTGTGAGTTGGTAGCTAAAGTTCCCAGTGCCTGGCTGACTTTGGCTACTCCTAAGTGAATGTTTTCTAAGTGCCAGGGCTCCCAAACAATCACTTGGTGAAACTCCTGGGATGTGGCAAAATGAGACTTGCTGCAGATGTGTGTGTATTAAACATGAACTCCTCTCTTCCATGGTCTCGGATAGGAAAGGAGTAGAAGGTGATTGCCTTCTAGTACAAGGGAGATGAGACGAACAGATGCAGAGAAAGGTCCAGGAACCCTATGGAAAGGTCCATACCTCTCCATCAGTATGGAGAATGGAATTGCGAGCTTCATTTCTCCCCAAGTACATGGCCCCAGGGGGTGCCCAGCTCTAGATCGGGGAGGGGGAGTGCATCCACATGGAATCAAAATCCCTGCAATCAGGCCCACAGAGAAGGGGCAGGAGAAATTGGGCCTCAGGAGCCTGGCCTCAGGCTGCGGACAGCCTAGTCCCCTAGCAAGGAATAGGGGGAGGAGAGGAAAGCTCCTCTGGTGGTTGTTCTGTCTGACAGAATGACAGAAATTATGCAACTAGCAAGGAAACAGAATACTCAGATTAAATGACTGGGCATTTAAAGATTCAGCAAAATTAGCCTGACCACAGTAACAGAATATATATAGCATTAGAATGTTTTTGTTCCTGTTTTCCTTTTGAATAAACCAGCTGAAAACATTGTTGTTTGTGGTGTTAAATGGATTTCATAACCACTACAGGATGTGGCTTAATTCATATTACTGTGATAATTTTAGTTGAATTTCCTGACTCTTACATGCTTAATTGTCAACTTTTAACACTGCATTAAACATAAGTTTCCAACGATATTAATAAGAAATGTTCACATTCCCTTAAGACTGTGATTATATTTTGCTTATCATTCCTGAATGTTGTATTAAGGCTATTTAAAATATATCCCGAGAGACCCTTATATGTTCACTGCATTAGAAGAAAAACAGATGTTCTCACCTACCCTGAGAGATATTACAATTTTACGTTGTATATGCAGGTTGCTGAAAACCACTTATAGATTTTTTTTTTTTTAGTTGGCCAGAGGGTTTAAGGTTTAAGTAATCCATAGCCTCTGATAACATGTAATACTGTAAAATTCAAAACAAATGCCAATCACATCTTTCAAATGCAAGCACACATTGGAAGAGGATCCTTGGAAAGGAGGGAAACAAAACATTTGAAGCAGAACGTCCTCCGGCTGTCTTTGGATCAGAAGCACAGCCATAATCTTATCAGCAGAATAGCTCAAACGCTCCCTCCACACTCACCTGGAACCTGTCCATGAACCCCACTTATTTAGGACATGTCGTGACGTACGACATAGCAAAGAAGACATACTTGAGCAACCTACATAGATTTCACGGGGAATATTCACTAGGCGGTATTGGACTCTGAAATGCCATAAAGAGCCTGGTCATCTTCTACAGGATTATAATGAGCTGAGTGCTCTGAAGTCTATACCCACAGCAAGAGAGCAAGGGGAAATGTGAGTGAGGATGTGGGAACATTTACCAAACACAGCTAAATTTAAGCAGCCCTATGCCTGTTACTTTACTGAATCCTCATAACAGCCCCATGAAGAGGTATTACTGTCCCATTTTGCAGATGAGAACACTGAGACTAAGGGGTGACACAGTGAGCACGCGGTCAGTGTGGAGTCCTGGCTCAGGTGGGTTTGGCTGTAGAGAATCAGGAGAACAGTAATGACAACGACTAACAGGCCTTGGCGTTTACTCCGGCCTTTTCCCCTTCGGGACTGACAGGGAGGAATCCGGGCTCAGGAGTGAGCCACGAGGGGCAGGGCCATGTTCTCGGCCCCACTGCCCGAGAAGGAAGGCTCTCACCCCCTTCCTCTTGGCCAGTGCAGTGTGACCCAGCTATCCTCACAGAATCATAGCATCTTCGTAATAACAAAAGGTAACGCATACCAATTACAGTAAGTGTACCACACACTATACCAAGCGCTTTGTAACCAATGTCTCATTGAATACGGACAAAACCCTATTATTAGCGTCCTTTTGACAAATGAGGAACATGAAGCTCAGAGAGCCCCAGTCACCTGTCCATGGTCACACAGCAACGTGGAACATCGTAGGCAAAGCCAGACGTGTGAGTCTCCAAAGCCGGTGAGATCTAGCTGTCTTATGGAGGTCCAGGAGAAGGAGCACGGTAGCGAACCTTGGGAGGAGGAGAGCCCTCCTCCATCTTGTGATATGCCCTGACCAGCTGAGAAATGCCCTGACCTTGGAGCTGCCCCGACCCCGCCAGGCGAAGTCTCTCCCAAGCTTGACGGGCACTCTAAAGGGGGAGCTCAGCCCGATACTGTGGCGAGTAAGGAGATCGATGCCAAGAGCAGCGTTGTTCACTTAGGAAAATGAACGCTTTGGCAAGCCCTGCATTCCCTAACAGGAACCAGAGACCGTACGCGAAGTGGAGACACTCTGCCAAGTGCCCAGGGCCCGCTGGCAAGCGGTCTTCCAGGAGGCCACAGAAAGTGCCCACCGGCAGCACCTGCCAATGCCTCCCACGTCTCGGGCCCTCTCCAGGGGGAGCGTGCGCCAGAGCCCGTCTGCAGCCCGCAGACCGTGTGCCAGCTCCCCAGAGCGTTCCTTGGGCTCACGGGCAGCAGCCCTGGCAGGAGTCCTCCTGCCAAGACCCCCGCCAGTCGCTGCCCCTGGCGGCAGTGAGAGCGGGCAGAATGCGCACAGCCTCCAGAAACCGATCACTCCCCCTATAACGAGGACAATGCGCTCATCCCACGGGTTTCCACACCTGTGGATGTCTCCTTCGCCTTGCCCCTCACCCTCACCCCTGCACTAGCTAAGGCCTCTCTGTGAGGAGGGAAGGAGAGCTCTTCCCTGCTGAGGTGACTTGCTCAGGAGAGAATTAAAGGGAGCCCCTGGTACCTCCCTCCAGAGGAGGAGAGAGGTACTCTAAGCTCTTGATGAATCTCTCAACACTCTGCTCAGGTCTTTTCTTTTAAGGTTAGTTCATCCATCATTTACCCTCATGCTTATTCAGCATCCATTTATAAAGAGCCAGGGCTGGGAGTGACCCTCACAAGGCACCTTTCAGGGACGCACAATTATTTAATGCAAGGCAGGGAAGAATCCCTTAGCTGTTGACTAGGAGTGTGACCCCATGATTCAGATTTATGGAACAAGGCTTGAGAAGAAACATGGTTCGGAGGTAGGTGGGGTGGACACAGAGCCCAGGACCCCCCTGGCTGTCCTTCACACTTCTGGGAATGTGTGGGGCCCCAGGGCCCAGGTGGTTTTATAGGGGGCCTGAAGAAGGTGGCTCCGACACACGCACACACACACGCACACACATGCACCTCAGAGACAGCTGACACCTTATATGTTCTCAAGGCTCCCCAAGGTGCCAAAAGATTTCTGAAATTCGGAGGTTATCAAATTTTCCTGTGCACGCCCTGGGACCTGCTCTTAAATGCTAGCATTTTTGCTCCTGTTGACCTCCCAGAGTTGTACAGTGCCCTGTTTTCAGGGAAACTGACTCTACAGAGTTCTTACAGGATCAGGTATGTCAGGACTCCCCGTTTGCACAAGGGTCTGGGACGGGAGGGGAGAGAGGGGTAGAGGTGGGGGTGGGGAAATTAGGAACTACAGAGCTACCTCCTACTAGAGCAGGTGCCTCTTCAGCCCCATCTCGGCCACAGCTGTGACTCCTTTACTTCCAGAGTCCCCTGTGACGGGAAGTGATTTCTGTTCCTTTGCTGGGGGCCTCTTGCCTCACTAGCCTTCCCCAAACCCAACACACTCCGGACCAGGATTGGGGAGGCACCATCTTCTCACTGTGGGGTTAGCAATGGTGCAAGGAGAGGACCAGAAGTTGCAACGTTATCTCACTTACTCATTTCCTTGTACCAGGCAGGGAGGAAGGCTCGTCAACTCAGGTCTACAGAAGGACAAGTGTTCTGGGTGGACACTTCCTCTTTCCTAACCTCTGGGTCACTCCACTGCACCCCTGCAGCCTGGTATTTTAGGAAGTTAATTGCCCCATCCACCACTTCTAGTCCCTCTATCCTCAACCCCCCACCTCTCATTCCCAGGTGTCCCGTCTTGTGTCTTGGGACACCTAGCACCTCGGGTTTTGCTCAAATGCACACAGAGCCTCGCCTCTGCTCAATTTTTTGCCAATTTAGGACTGGATAAAATGAAAGGCAGAAAGGAAGATTTGTGGGTTCATATATATAGGCATAGCCAGCATAGAGAGTCAGCTTTCATCACGTCCAGGACCAGGACCCCCAAATCCTCAGAATGCTCCCTCCCTACAGCTCTGTGTCTTGGTGGGCCAGCTCCTTCCTCTCCAGCTGCAACTTGACTCTAAGGCAAGAGCGAAGGATGACGGGGTGCGGGGTGTCTTTTCAGTTCCAGCTCCCCAGCAGCGAGAGCTGCAGCAGACCACCTCTGTTGTCAGCTGGAGTAGCAACCCCGTCTGGCCTGACTTGAGGAAAACATGTCAGAGGAAGCCCAGCTTCGTTCCTGGACCTTGAGAAATACCTCGGTCCTGGCTCCACAGTATGTCTTAGCAGCTATTACCAGTTGAATTGCATTCTTCAAAAGATATGCTCAAGTCCTCATGCCTGGAACCTCAGAATATGAACTTATTTGCAAATAGGGTCATTGCAGATGTAATTACTGAAGTTAAAATGAACTCCTACTGGAGTAGGGTGGGCTGTTATCATACGTGTAAGAAGAAGCCAAGAGACACAGAGACAGACACTTGGTAGGGGGGACCATGCGATGACAGAGGCAGAGATTGCAATGATGGATCTACCAGGCAAGGATTGCTGGCAACACCAGAAGCTAAGACAAAAGCATGGAACAGATTCTCTCCTGGGGGCTTCAGAGAGAGCACTGCCCTGCCGACACCTTCATTTTGACCTTCTAGCCTCCAGAATTGGGAGAGAATACATTTCTGTTGTGTCAAGGCCTCCCAGTTCATAGGAGTTATTACAGAGGCTCTAGGGAATGAATACAGCAGAAAATATGGGTTGTTCCAGCTCAGACAGATTCTTAAGGATCACTAGCTATCACTGCGATAGAAGATGCTTGCATCTCAAGTCACCCCACCAAAGGGCAGACTGTCTGGTTTGAGGCCTGCTAGGCTCTTATCTGGCTCCTGTTACTCAACTCAATTTTTTTCCAGGAACAAGGATGGGGTAACATTAACAATGAAAGAGATGCCTCAACAGCGGGCAGTATAAATGGACTTATAGGAGCCGTAGGCAAGAAACAGTACACTATCCATACTGGGACCTTGAGCAGCACCTGTGTGGGACATGGTGATACAGTCAACCTACTAGGGCCCTTTAACTCTGTCACCACGTGAATGAAGAGTAGGTTCTGAACAGAGTGCCCATGCTCATGGACACCTCTGGGACCCAAACATTTGGCATAGCGCTTTCTCTGGATTTCAGTTTCTAAGCCATTGATTCATTTAAGATATTAACCAGGCAGTTACCTTTTAAAGATTCAAAATTTGCAAATTTAATGATCTGAAGGTGACATTCCTGCTTATATTGCAAAAAGAGGTAGCCCTGTGGAAGGGTGTGTCTGTTGAAAAACTCCATTCACAAATCTTACGCCTTCTTGTGTACCCCCTTCCCAGGTGGAGAAGCACTGATAACTGAAGAATTAACTGAAGAAGCAAAACTCCATGAAAAAATATATATGTTCTGGATGTTTCCCTCTGCCCTCACTCTTCACTGTCATCCCAAGACATTCTGTAGCATCTTCATGGTTTGTGAGATTGACTCACCTCCAGCTCCAATGGGTTCTGACTTCCCCAGACTGATAGGTGCCATCCCTTCCCTTTTGCCTCAATAGCCGATTACACCACAGTCAGTGCATAGCATGCAAATATTCCTCTCCCCGGTCTCCACTGCTACCGGGGGTGGCCACGTGACCAGCCCTGAGATATAAGCGAATTCCAGTTGGGGGTTCAGGAAGTTTCTTACCATGGTTTGGCTTTTTGGGGTTGGGAATTTTTTTTTTCTTCTGATAAAAAGGATCAGACTGAGCAAGGCTGTTAACCTGCTTGTCTTCTTCTTCCCAGAGGTTTGAATATGATGCCAGTGAAGAAACAGCCATCTTGTTATCTGGAAAACAAACTCTCTTGCTGAACATGGTGGAGCAGAGGCTACAAGGAACCCAGTTCTGAGCAGGCAACTCCTCCCTGTAGCAGCTTCCCCAGCCCCGGACCACCTACCTCTGGAAACAAAGTAATAACCCCATCTGAATCATGAAGGTGCAATTGGCTCAAGGAAGAGTAGACAAGTAGATCAATAGAACAAAACAGAGAGCCCAGAAATAGTTCCACGCTGGTCATAAAATTAAAACCTGATCTACTGAACTTCATCAAAATTTAAAGTTTCCACCCATCAAAGACATTAAGAATATGAACAGGCAAACCACAAACTGAGAGGAAATATTCACAATACATTGATCTGACAAAGAGCTTATATCCAGAATATATAGACTGCTGTATGTTAAAAAGAAACCAAAGAAAAATACCACCCAAATATTTTTTTTAAATGAACTGATTAGTTCAAGGAGTACATCACAGAGGAAGCTGTAGAAATGGCCGGTAAGGGACGCCTGGGTGGCTCAGTTGGTTAAGCGACTGCCTTCAGCTCAGGTCATGATCCTGGAGACCCGGGATCGAGCCCCACATCGGGCTGCCTGCTGGGCAGATGTTGGCGAAGATGTGGGGAAAGAGGAACCCTTCTACACTGTTGGTGGGAATGCAGGCTGGTGCAGCCACTCTGGAAAACAGTACGGAGAGTCCTCAAAAGGTTGAAAATAGAGCCGCCCTATGACCCAGCAATCTCACTACTGGGTATTTACCCTAAAGATACAAATGTAGTGATCTGAAGGGGCACATGCACTGGAATGTTCATAGCAGCAATGTCCACAACAGCCAAACTGTGGAAAGAACCTATATGTCCATCAACACATGAATGGATAAAGAAGATGTGGTACGTGTGTGTGTGTGTGTATGTGTGTGTGTGTGTGTGTGTGTGTGTGTGTAGGAATATTATCCAGCCATCAAAAAGAATGAAATCCTGCCATTTGCAACAACCGTGGATGGAACTGGAGGGTATTATGCTGAGCAAAATAAGTCAATCCAAGAAAGAGAATTATCATATGATCTCTCTGATATGAGGAATTTGAGAGGCAGGACGGGGTGTCATGGGGGCATAGGGAGGGAAAAAAAATGAAACAAGATGGGACCAGGGAGGGAGACAAACCATAAGAAACTCTTAATCTCAGGAAACAAACTGAGGTTTGCTGCTGGGGTGGGGGGTGGGAAGAGGAGGAATAGGGTTGCTGGGTTATGGAAAAAATAAAACAAATAAAAATTTTTTAAATGTCACTTTGGGGGTGTTTGGGTGGCTCAGTAGATTAAGTGTCTACCTTCAGTTCAGGTCATGATCCCCGGATCCTGGGATTGAGTCCTGCATCAGGCTCCCTGCTCAGTGGGGAGCCTGCTTCTCCCTCTCCCTCTGCCCCTCCCTCTGCTTGGGCTCACTCTCTCCCTCTCTCTCTCAAATAAATAAATAAGATCTTTAAAAAATATAAAAATGCCACTTGGCATCAAAATGACCATAAACACATTTGTGTCTGTAGGTCCCGAGGTGGCCAGATAGCATTCCTACATACGGGGAACAGTCAGACAGCACCGAATATGCTCGTCCCAATTTGTTTAGATTGTTGTAACCAAGAAACACACAATTTTAAAATTCTTGCAGAGAGCTCTTACAAGCCTGGAGGACCGTCAGTTGTATTCTCATACTCCTGGCCTAGGCCAGGGGCTGCAGAAACCCTGCAGGGTGAGAAACCCTTTACCCTTTTCAAGCTTCCCTCGTGCTTTCTTGTTTGCCCCAAATCTGGCTCCATTTGAGGCAATGGATCATGTTCTGAATCCCAAAGGATTTTCACTCAGGCCTGTTCTAGGATCTATAAAAGCAATAGGTAGGTCACCAGGCTGACTTTCTGGCATTACCTGAAAAGGTATTATCTTCAGGCTTGATAGACTGTGCTATAAGGAAAGTCCCCAACAAGTTTCCTTCCACTTGGGATTCATGGATAGGTTTTGTCTTTTGTTTTTCCAGCCTCTGACTGGCACTGAAGTTGATCGGCCTCTGCAGGCGGAACCTAAGGGAATGAGATGGCGGCTTTCTCTCAAACCTGGGGTCTGTCTGCCTCTCCCCCAGCAGATTGGCACGGCGACAGACTGTCGCTTGTCAGGCCCGGCTAAGCTCGCTCGTCCGCGGGTCACTGGCTGTCAGATGGCAAAGGAGCTCGGGGAAGCAGATAGTGTTCCTCAGGCTCCGAAAGGCCACATGCTAAAAATATCTATGGCAGAGGCTGTCACCAGGGAACACTTGGCAGTGAGGAAGATATGCTGTGAAATGGAACAGCCTTGTCCTTTAGGGAGAGATTTCTCCACCAGCCTGAGCAGTGATGGAGCCTGGTACTCAGCCCTCCGCGGAGTTCTGATCACAGGGAGCATTCCTCGCTAGGAGGCAGACACCCCCGCTTTCTTCTTCCCACCGGTGCTCACGTCTGGGTTTCCTCTTTGGGTACATGAGATCGCGGCTCCCCAATGTTCCTGTGCTCAAAGCCGAAGAGTCACCTCCGCCGCTTCTCCACACTCACTCTGCACATTGATATTAATGCACCTGTTTCCGTCCCCTCCACTCCCCCCTTTGCCCCACCACGGTGCCCCCACTTAGGCTTTCTCATCACCTCCCATCTGGAATTCTGCGGTGGCCTCTTAAATTATATCCTGCCCCCACACGGCTTTGCCAACTTCCAAGTACAGCATCAGAATGATCATCCCTTACGTTTTAAAAAAAGAGGGGCGCCTGGGTGGCTCAGTTGGCTAAGCGACTGCCTTCGGCTCAGGTCATGATCCCAGAGACCCAGGATCGAGCCCTGCATCGGGGTCCCTGCTCCGTGGGAAGCCTGCTTCTCCCTCTCTCACTCCCCCTGCTTGTGTTCCCTCTCTGGCTGTGTTTCTCTCTGTCAAATAAATAAAATCTTTAAGAAAGGAAAGAAAGAAAGGAAGGAAGGAAGGAAGGAAGGAAGGAAGGAAGGAAGGAAGGAAGGAAGGAAGGAAGAAGGAAAGAAAGAAAGAAAAAGAAACAGCCTTGAAAATCAAGGCTTCTTCCAAACTCCTCCCTAAGCCTTCATTTCTGTGTCCTATGTCAATCGCTGCCTAACAACTTGCCCCCCAAACTAGAGGCCTAAAGCTTCAATAAAACACTTGTTATCTCGCAGTTACTGTGGGTCAGAAATTCAGGACCATCTTAGCCGAGAGGCTCTGGGTCAAGGTCTTCTGTAAGTTTCAGCCACCTGAAGCCCTGGCCTGGGGCCAGGAGATCAATTTCCAAGACAGCTCGTTCACACGGAGAGCCAGTTGGTGCTGGCTTTCCGCAGGAGACTTCTGCTCCTTCCCGGTGCAGGTCCCTCCCTAGGCTGCTGCAGAGGCTACCTGAGCAAAGGCAGCTGGCTTCCCCAGAGCAAGCAATCCAGAAAGCAGAAGGGAAGTGGCAACGTTGTCTGCGAGGCGGTCTTAGAAGCCACACACCATCACTGCCACCACCTTCCAGTGGTCCCACAGACCAAGCCCGATACAACTCTGGGAGGACTCCAAAAGAGTAGGGGTCCCAGGGGTAGGGACCATGGGGTGCCATCTTGGAGGCAGTTCCCCACCTTGACCCTCACCCTCTCACCCTGTGCCTCGTAGTCACACAAATGATGCTCCTCTCACTTTAACCTGACAGACTCCTACTATCCCGCCAGAACTCACGGCCATGAAGTCCTCCCAGATCCCATAAGCTTTAATACATTCCTTCTTTCCTGGTCCACTTGGCATTTCTACTTCTATTATCGTACTTACTTCATTCTGCCTTGTATTATAGTTGGGTGCGGATGTATCTACCTCCAAAAACTCCTGAAAGAGAGAGCCCATGACTTATTCTTACCTGGTCCTTGGCAAAGAATTTGCAGAAGAAGATTCTATGTGCGAGTTCACTGAATTGAATGTGCCTTCCTTCCTGTCAGGGTTACTGGTTGGGCTAAGTCTTAAAAGAGAAGAGACTATTTCATTTACCATCATACTCTGTGCTTCCTTATGCTAGCTACTAGGGATAAGTGTCCTCCTTGCTGACATAGCATTCCAGCTTAGTGAAACATTTGTAAACTCTCATAAATGACTGGAGAAATGAAGCCACATTTAAAATTGTCTACTCTGTCATAGCAGATATTCCCAATATTTGAAAAACATTTTACCTAGAAGATTTTGTGGCTCCATCTTTCAATTTCATTCTCAACTTTTTTTTTTTTCATTCTCAACTTTTTTATGATGGTTCCTATTCATTCGCCTACCTACTCATCCATTCACATACTCAAAAAACACTCACCTTGCATATGACTGTGGGTATTCAGAGATAAACAAGATGAAGTTTCTCCTTCTAAGAACTTTGAAATCCAGCGGAGGAAACAAATGGAGGGCTGTCCACAAAGGACTGTAACACAACCACTGGCTCAAGGAAAGGGAAGAGAATGACAGCAACATATCCCAACATCAATTCTCAGCCTGCATGTTGAGGGACTGAGCCTCTTTCTGCTCTAGAAGCTGCTGAGATCAAAAATAACCTCCATAAACTACATCGGAGATAAGGAACGGTGTCTTTTTTGTCCAGAAAGATCTGGACACCCTCTCCTGGCCCCTGGAACAAAGCCTCCCCGCCAACCCCTCCTTCTTTCTATGCAGAGAATTGAGCCAAGAAAGGAAACAGGGACGGGATTGGCAGTCTCAGTGGCGATGTTGAAGTCCTCCAGGTGAGAACTCTGGGCAGCACGCCTTCTCTGAAAATGGGTCAGTCCTCCCATCCAGCTGCCCAGCACCATTCTTCCCCACTCAGAACCGGGGCGGCCAGCCGGGAGAGCACAGGCATCCTGGTGATCCACTCTTAGTGACTCTGTAACTCTAGAACCTGCTGATCACCTAAGAAGGAAAAAAATAAAAACATGCGCTCACAGTAATTCCTAGAAAAACAGTACCCTTGGTATAGGTACCGTATTTTTCTGAACCATGAATAAGAATACCTGGGCTGCCCATTGTTTGGTACGAGGATCCAATAATGGGTGGAATATCTTACCTCACTGTTTTCCTGGAACCCCGGGATATAGACTTGCTAAAGCAAACCTCATAAACGCTCATTTATTTTTAATGCATTTATTTGAATGCATGCAAAATATATCATACGCATAAAAAGGATTTATAAGACATGTGCACAGTTCAAAGCTTAATAAAATGAACACCATGTACCCACCATGCTACTCAAAAAATATGTCAGTTTATTATGAATAATAAGAGTTAATATTTTCTGAGCACTTATTACGTGCCAGACATTGTTCTAAGCACTGTAAATATATTATCTGATGGATCTTCACAACAACCTTATTTGGTAGGTATTACTGTTATCATTTCACAAATGGGATAGCAAGCCTCCGTGAGGGAGCATGCCCAAGGATCCACAGATAATAAGGGGTTGAGCCGCAGCAGAAACCTGGGCAATCTGCCTCCAGAGCCCACACTTTAAATCACTACACTACACACAGCCCTTCGTTGTACAGAATATGGGGACAAAGCGGTCATAAAATGAAATGTGTTTGCAAACCAGATCTCTCCACGGACTCCAACTCTTACAAGGTGAGTGAGCTGAGGGTAGAACCAGGAGAGGAGCCCTGGCTTGGAGGGGGCTGAGGAGTGCAGAGCGGGGGAAGGACAGGCAGGATGCTGTACACGGTCAGACCATTTATGTCAGGCTCTGTGGCCACCGTTTCCTTTCATGGGCACACTGTAGACATCCCAAATGTTCAGTGACTATGTCCTGAATAGGTAAGATCAATGTTCACGATTTGGAGAAGCCTATAAAAATTACCCCCCGCCTCTTGGGGCCTGGGTGGCTCAGTTGGTTAAGCCGCGGACTCTTGGTTTGGACTCACGTAGTGATCGCAGGCTGAGATTGAGCCCTGCCTCAGGCTCCCTGCTCAGTGCTCTCTCCCTTTTCCCTTCCCCTACTCATCCCGCCACTGTGCATGGTCTCTAAAATAAATCTATTTTTAAAAAGTGACCCCCAAAGCTTTCTGACTACTTTACCCTTCTGCCCATAGAAGTTTCCCCGCAACACCCTCCTCTTTGCAAGTAATGAGAGCATCGTGTTTTCCTTACCAAAGCACACGAACAAGAAGACCTCCAGAGTCACAGAGGGAATGGGAAGGGAAAGCTAGTTTTTGGCAATGCAGCTCATTTCCCTCTGTGTGTTGGCTCACAGAACATACTACACTATGATTCAGCAATGCCTCCCTGCCCACCAAAGTACAGCTACGCCGGATTTGAACCAGGCATCCAAGCCAATGTTTCTGCATGTTTCTTCTTTAACAGGCTCTCTGCCCATAATTGATTACAAATATTTATTTGGAGGAATCTGGTTCCCTCATTTTAACGGAAAAAGTCAACAGCATCCCAAGAGTAAATGTTCCCGCTACTCTGCAGAGAGGCAAGGGGGTGTGAGGGCAAAGATTCTTCCTCACCAGCTGCCCCATCCCCCAGCCAGTATCACATGGGAGGCCCAAGGTGGGGAATGAGGGAAGAGAGCTCACCCCTGAGCCCCACAGATCACCTGACCCAACAGGTCTTCATGATAATGGCTTGAAGGAGGAGCTGGGGCATCTTGGTAACTTGTGGCCTGGCAGGAAGCCGATGCACAGGGAAGCGATGTCCTATTATAAGGAGGGGTCACATCTCAGAGACAAGCCGGACCCTTCTGTGACAGGCACTCTCCAGAGGGGCAGAAGCCACAGTCTGTGCACAGGGAGGAGGAGCCTTCCTCTGAAACCAGGTGCTCCAGAACATGAATTGCCAGCTCGAGCAGGCAGGGGGCCGCGAGGTTTCCCTGCAGCCTCCAGGGGGCACGGAATACTGCCCGCGCCCTGGTGTTCAGCCACCTGCGTTGGGCCGACCGGCACACCTGCTGGGCATGGGGGTGGCCAGTGCTCTGGGCTGGCTGAGGGTGGCCACATGCTTTGTGTGGGTCTCTGAGAAGGTCATGGATTTTGTTTCACTTTAAAAACAAAACAAAACAAAATAAAACAAGCCCTCGAACACATTTGGAAAAATGAGGATTGGTGAGTATAAAATGTCAAAGGAAACGTTCAGGTTTCTAAATGGGCTTCAAGCAGCTTACACCAGAGGCCCCTCTGGCCCAGAACACGGCAACGTTTTCCCCATAAGCTAGCCCAGGACCCTGCCACAGAGCCAAGAGCGAACCAGCAGTTTGTTCCAACAACAACCCCCCGGAGACCCGCGCTCCGGCTTCCGAGCAGCTGCAGGGGTAAAACATGTGAAGGCAGGAGCACAGGGCCCTAGACTAACGGCCAGTCCCACCCCCTGGACCTACAGACACAGCTGCCTCCCGGCTATTTTGCATCCAGTGCAAACTTTACCCTGAGAGAGCCAAAAATGATATTTAGAGCCTCAATGATCATGGACATTTTTAATTCCACAAATAATGATTGAGGGAAAAAATGGTTTCAATGGACACATTTATTTTAATCACAGTGGAGTGGGGTGCAAGGAACCATGGCCTTTCTTTTTCCCCAAATGTCTAAAATCAGAGTACTGATGGAAAGAAAAGATCTTTTTAAGTGACCCAATTTTAGAATGCCACACAAAAGGCACAGAAAGGTCTGTCTGTCGGCAGCAGTCAAGCACAGCCTCGGATGGGGGTGGGGGCAGGGGGGAGAGCAGGGAGCCTGCTGCTGAGCACTGTGGATGGGGTCTGCCCCTTCCTTCCCCTCCCCTCTTCCTCTTGTGATATTTCTCCTCTTCCTCTCTGCCCTTCCCCTCTGACTTCCACTTCCTTTCCGTCCACACGCCCTCCACTGCACAAACTACATTTGTCTTTCTTTCCACACCCCTCCTAAAATAACCTTCCATGTCCACGCCCGAATCCGTCTTCTTGCCACCCTTCAGACCTCTCACGGAAGATGTGGAGTGTGCCTCCGTCAATGCTGCTGCTAAAAGACAACGCACAGAGCACACTGCCGCAAGGTGGGCGTGGGAGGGAGGCGTGGTGCACATAGGAACGAGACTGGGTCCTCCCGGCCTCAGACAACTTCCAGTCTAGAGAAGGAAGCAGGACGAGGCCCACAGAACTGAAATCCAGGCTGAGCCGGCTGAGGCATAAGAGTAGAGTTAATGCGATTAGTGAGCAGACCCTTGGAGAAGCCCACATTCTGCAGACCAGGATGGCTTCCTGGAGGAACCGAAACTGAGCAGAAGGGCAGGGCCCTGCCTTTCTTATCTCTGAAGTCTGCTGTGAGGATGCCCTATAGAGATGTCTTTGTGAGGGTGAGGAGAAAGGGCTGACGGAGAGTTTCAGCACCCACTTGCTTAACAGCCAGAGCCTGAGCTCTGACCACAACCATGTTCTTGGCTCCCATCTCAGCTCACACCACCAGCTCTGCTCTCCTCGGGATTCTGTCTAGAGGTGCAGAGCTCCACGGAGCAGAGAGGATCTTAAAGATCTTCCCTTCCCTGACCTGGAATGAAGAATCGAAGGCATACCCAGGACCTCAGCATGCTTCATGCCCACACCCCCTCCCCGCAGACCCTTCTGTGTAGGGCTGAGGTCCACAGCATGAGTGAGGAAGTGAAGAGGGAGCAGGAAAGCCGATGATCCTTTCAAGAATCTGCTCTTGAGCACAGCACTTCCCCTCTCTGGGCCTCAGTTTCCCCATCTGTAAAATGAGAACACTGGCCCTGGCCAGCCCACACGTGACAGCTGCGTTCTGCTTCCTTCCTGCTGTCCTTCTGTCTATCTTCTTCTTCCAGTAAGATAGGGCTGCTTCCCAGTTCCTGGAAGCCTGTCACTGTTCATTGCTAGTCACCTGTCATTGCCCTATCATTGTCCGTGGGAACAAGAACTCTTTCTCCCCCTCCCCACTCGGCCCTGCTCAGGGATTTTCATACCCCCTCTCCCCATCTCCTTTATGCATTCTTTCTCAAAAGTGGCTTTTCACTTTCCTGCCTGGGCTGCACTGGGGGAAGCAGTCCACACTGCTGTCACTTTGGGGTCTGCTCTTCTCCGCTCCCTTCCTTCCTTCTGCCTGGAGCTTTCAGTGGGCTTCTCCCCGACCCCCCACCTTCCCTGCACGCACAGGGACAGGAAGCGGGGCTTTCAAACTGCTCAGCACTTGCCCTCTTGCCTGAGAGCCCTCTGATTTCTCAGTGGCTGCAAGAAAGAGCCATTAACCCCAGCCTGACTTGCAAGAGGGAATTTAGAATCTCTGAAAGGCCGGCACAGCCAGATTGAGGAAACTGCCTCCTTTTTTGTAAAATCGTGGTTAAGACTCCAAGGAAGAGTTAGTTAAGCATGCTTGTTGTCAGACGGAAGCCAAGGACCTCCCAGGCCGCAGCAAGAACAGGGTCTGACACCGGTACTCAGTCAGCACCGCGGGTAAAGGGGAGAATGAATGATCCTGTCGCAAAGGATGTTCCCTCCTCTTAGAACCTTGTCAGAGAAATGGCTCTTCTAGGTGAATTCCATATGGAAAGACACGACAACAGTCCTGTGCATGTAGGATAGATCTCCCTTTGGATCTTTTTTCTGGAAACTTCCTTCTGCCTCCATTCTCCTGAAGTAGCTCCAGAAAGAACCCTGAGAGAACACACTCTGGGAGGGCTCCTAAAGTAGAGCAGGCTGCTAAGGTGACCCAGGCTTGAGGCTGGCCCCACCCTCCTCCATTCAGCCCTTCCTCTGTCCCTTCACTCCCATGGCCCCTCCTTCATGTTCCTGCCCCCTTCAGTCTCCCTGAGAAGCAAGGCCAGCAGAACTCCCAAAAGGCCATCCCCACCCCAAAAGAGACATCCTGCTATGCAAGGAGTGAGGTTTTATACGAATGTCATAAATTTATCTATTCTTATCACTTAGGATGATCTTGATCTCTCCCTACACGAAACTCCTTCAGCATTTGTGTTCGGTAGCAGGAGTCCAGCCTCCAATAAACTCTGCCTTTTACTACTTTAATCCTTTTGATGTACAAGCCCCATCTCCCCAGGCTGCTCCAAACATGGACGGCACCTCGCTCACCTCTGTCACCCTGGTCCCTATCAACATGTCGAATTCATAGTCAGTGGATCTTGTGTATTTTTTATCTTGGTTTATTACACAAATAAAACATGCTCACGGTGGGATTACATATTTATCAGCAGAGTAAATCACCAGAGAATAAAGTGCACAGCCTCTAAAGCAATTAAAGAAATGCAAATTTTTTTAAATGGAAGATATTTTTACATGTGCATTAAATTAAGACAAATCAATAAAAATGAAAAAATGCTATGCAGGAGGGATTATGCAAAGAGTGTGCTTACACAGCATTGGAGGCGGGCCTGTCATTTGGCTCAAGACTCTTGAATGCTACCTGGTGACATCTCACAGAAAGTATAAAGATCCCTTTGCCTTTTAATTAGGGATGCAAGTGTTAGACCTGGGATTTGGGCATCCTGACACTTCTCCATTCTAAATTCTCCTTTCCTTGCTGCCTTTGTGTGTGTGTCTCTCTCTCTGTCTCAGTATCTCTCTCTCTCTCTGTCCTCTCCTCTCTGGCCATCTCCCCCAGCTGTAGAGTTCCTCCTGCCATTGTGTCTGTCCTCAACGGCATTACCAAGAGCCTGTCCGCATTCTGCACGAGGGTAGTGATTTCTCCCTGAGCCAAGCTTTCACCGTCTGTCCTCCAAGTGTCTTCTCTGGTGTCAGCCAAGTCCTGCTTTGTTTATGTCCCTCCTATGAGAGACTTCCCTGAGCCCCCCGGGCTGAGACACCTCACCAAACGGCAGCTCCGTGTGCGGGCCAGACACACATCCTCTCCCTGCCGGGAGTGACCATGAGCAACAAAACCCAAGAGCAAAGGCTCAGAGGCTGTTCATGGGGGACCCCCAGGGGCCAAGGCCAGCCGCGGGCATGTGGACTCCATCCCCCACATGGGTTCCTCCCCCACTTGCTTCCAGGATCTGAGGAAAAAGGAGGGGGGTTGGGAAATGGGGGTGGAAAGGGAATGCTGGCGTGGGTTTTCTTACTGGGCTGGTACTGTTTGCTAAGTCCTCTCCAGCGGCTAGCGCCCTCCATCATGGCAGCACACATCATCCAAATGCTGTCTGCGCCTCATCTCGGCCGGTTTCGGAGGGTCCACTGTGACCCCTCCACAGGGAACTTGCTGGAAGCACATGGCCTTGCCCCAGATGCCATGGCAGACGCCGGAGGGGCCATGGCTGGAGGCTGGAGGCTGGAGACCTGAGGCTTGCCGCTCTCTTCACAGCGGGCAGCAAGTGCTTTCCTTCTCTTCTTATCGGAGTTTAGTTGCCATACAATGTTATGTTAGTTTCCGGGGTTCACTGTAAGGAATGGAAATTCCGTCCACAGCGCGACGCTCACCGCCACGTAGTTCCCGTCTGTCACCATACACCATTATTACAATATCATTGCCTAATTCTTTTCATCCCTGGGGCTTATAGATTTTCTCAGTGGTAGTGTGTAGCTCTGAATCCCCTTCCCCTACTTGGCTCCTCTCCCTCACGCCTCCCCTCGGGCAGCAAGTTCTTTCTTGTAGACAGAATCCAGAGCACCTACACTGCTGCAACCTGTTAGCCTCCGAGCTCTAACACTCTAGCACTCTTGCCCCTCTTCTCCCTCCCTGGGGCAGGCGCTGGGGGCTTTCCTCCCCGGATCCAGCAACAAGTGAAGAGGTTTAAGGAAGCAGCTGGAAGAAGCGGGAAGCCCTCACACGCAGAAGGACACGTGCCTATTGCTGCCGCAGGACTGGCAGAAGGCAGCTGGTGGTTCTTGCAACAGCTTGGTTTGTGTCTCTTGAGTTTGGGAGGCGTAGAGCCTGGTGCCCGAGGCCTGGCATGAGGGCAACAGCGGGAGCAGCCTGCGCTTCTGCAATGTGTTGCACGGGTCTCCTGTCACCCAACAACGGGAATCTAGTTAACCCTACTGATCTGGACATTTAAAGGTGGTTAAGACGGCAAAGTTTATAATACAGTTTTGACCACATTCCACAAAAAGAAGAGGGATATACAGGGTTTTCCATTTCCCAAATGGGCACTGTGGAAGGTATCTATTGTGAACCCAAAAGGAGCCTACCCAGAGAACTGCCCACCATCGAGAAACCTAAGGACAAAGAGGCCGGAGCTGTCCTGCTTCTGGGGACAGGGACCAAGGCAAGCGGCGGCAGGTCAGCTGGCGGAGGGCCACCCACCTGAGGGACAGACATGCACAGACTCCCCAGCAGAGGAGTCGCTGTGGACCTCAGACAGGAATGACCTCAGACAGGAACACTAGGGCCTGGCTATTTCGGCTCCGTATGACACACCTCTAGTGGCCAGCTGCTGGTCCAGAGGTCCCCACGGGGCTGGCCAATACTTTCCCGGATTCCCATCAAAGTCTGGGGTCTCTCCGTCCAACCCTGTTTCTTCCATCATCTATTACAGCCATTTCTCCCCAATAAACCTCTTGCACTCATAACTTCAGCTCAGGGTCTGCTCCCAGGAGGATCCAAACTGTCACCATTTCAGAATTTCAGAATCGTTTTCCCTGAATCACAGTAAATGGCTGCAGGTTGAGGTAGCATCTCTCTCCAGAATGTGCTAGCACTTTTCACCCTAGTTCCTCAGCACGGAACCCCCAGCACCCAATATCCTATTACAGATTGTATAAGTGAATTTTCCACTAGATAACACTGTAGTAACAAAACCTAAAATTTCTGTGGTTTAACAACAGAGGTTAATTTTCTTCTTAAGACTAAGTAATCTCCACACCCAACATGGGGCTCGAACTCACAACCCCAAGATCAAGAGTCGCATGCTCTACTGAGTTGGCCAGGTGCCCCAACAAAGATTTATTTCTAACTCATTGTATATGTTACCAATCTCCTCCAGACATCTTCTCATAACAGAACCCAGGCTAAAGGAACAGCCTCTCCTGATGTCCCTTTCTAAAGGCAGAAGGAAGAGAGCAAATGTGCAACACCCTTCAGATTTTTCCCACTCACATGGCCAATGTGACTTGCTTTGGCTAATAAAATGTGAGTGGGAGAAACCTGACAATGAGGCAGGGAAATATATTCCTGCCACAGTCCCAAGGCTCCGGGCAAGAATATCTACTCCTCCTCTGGAGGAGCAAATATTTGAAAATGTACAAAAATTCCAGGCCTGAGGTCTGGGAGAGTTCTTGGTCTTTCCTACATTGTGCCAAGATGGCAGCTCCAGAAAACACAGCCTTATTCCACATAGGAAGGAAAAGAAACGGGGGGAGGGTTAATAGGAAGAACTGCTGGCCTAGTCTGTCTCTCTTTTCTTTCTTTCTTTCTTTTTTTAAGATTTTTATTTTTAAGTGATCTCTACACCCAATGTGAGACTTGAACTCACAACCCCAAGATCTAGAGTCTCATGCTCAACTGACTGATCCAGCCAGGCGCCCCAAATCTATCTCTTTTGGGTTGTGTTTTTTGTTTGTTTGGTTTTGGTTTTTGCCAGTCTCTCTTAATGACTTCCACTTACATTTCATTGGCCACTTCTCTCTGCAAGGAAATCTGGGGTACATTATTAAGCCATTACTTCCAATAATAGAGAGGTTTTGTTTAGTAAGGAAGATAATATGAATGAATATTGGGTGCTCCAACAAAAAAGAAACAGAATCTCTAAGTTTTTGGAAGCTGCAAGACAGAATGAAGAAAGCTGACTGATGAAACTGAAAGAGAAACCATACACTAGAATTTTCTGTGGTTGTTGCAAAGAAGCTGGACGCTGATCCACGTGATAGAACCCTGATCTGTTTCTGGGCTCTGAGTCAGCAGCTAGGTTAGAGGGTAGAGGCCAGAAGTAGGATGAAAAGAGGGAGAACATAGGAACGTCTTCTATGGACAACTACCCTTGACACCATCTTAACCCATCACAGACCAGACAGCCTTTCAGTCTTTCAGTCTTTCAGCATTCACCCGCATGCAAAACCAAAGCAATCCAAACCCAAAGATACTGAACAAAATACTGCTGCCTTCTTGAGGGCTTTATTTGGAGGCCTCTGCAGACTGAGAGCCCACTTCTTACCCACCTTACCCAGCGCTCCAAATCCAAAGGCTACTCAGTAGAGATACCTCGCCTGAAAATAGACAATGGCTGTAGAAACCCGCATCGGCTACACAGTCTTCCTGCCTTGTATGTGAGCAAACTGTTGGGCTTCCCAGACAAATGAGGGGCTCCCCTGCAGGGTCAGGCGTGATTGCTGGTGGGGCCACACTCAGAGTCGAGCATTGCCCTGCAGGCTGGACCACAGGCCACCCACCCCCAGCTCTGTTGTACCTATGCAACAAGAATAGGTTGCTATGAAAATGGAACATTCAAAGAATAATAATGGAGTGTTGATATACTTAAACATTCTGCCTACAGGGGTGCTTGGGTGGCTCAGTCCATTAAGCATCTGTCTTCATCTCTGGTCATGATCCCAGGGTCCTAGGATAGAGACCCACATTGGGCTCTCCACTCAGAGGACGCCTGTTTCTCCCTCTTCCTCTGCCTGCTTGTGCTCTCTCTGTCTGTCAAATAAATAAGTAAAATCTTTTTTAAAAAAATTCTTCCTACTACACATATAAATATTAATACTGGGAAGAGGGTGGGAGACTGGGAGAGTGCAAAGTAAAATCTTCATATTGGAGTGTTAAAAGGTAATGTTCAAGTCTTCTAAATAAGTAGAAGCTAACTAACAGAAATAACAACATAGAATCTAGAGTTATGAAGATAGCCACCAGAAGAATTTAGTAAAGAAACTTTTTATGGAAGGAAGAAAGGAAGGAAAGGAGGAAGGGAGGGAGGGAGGAAAAAGAAAGAAAGTAGAAAGAAAGGGAAGGGAAGGGGAATGGAAGGGAGAAAGAAAGAGAGGAAGGAAGGAAGGGAGGGAGGGAGGGAGGAGGAAAAGAAGGAAGGAAGGAGAAAAAGAAAAGAAAGAAAGAAAAGGAAACAAAGAAAGAAAAAGAAAGAAGGAATGAAAGAAGGAAAGGAAGGGAGGGATGGAGGGAGAGAGGGAGGGAGGGAGAAAAAATAAAGTGGAAAGAAAGGGAAGGGGAATGGAAGGGAGGAAGAAAAGAAAGAAAGAAGGAAGGAAGGAAGGAAGGAAGGAAGGAAGGAAGGAAGGAAAGAAAGAAAGAAAGAAAGAAAGAAAGAAAGAAAGAAAGAAAGAAAGAAAGCAAAGGGAGGAAAGGGAGGAAAGGGAGGAAAGGGAGGGAGGGGGAGAAAAAAGGGAAGGGAGGAAGGAAAGAAGGAAGGAGAGAAGGAAGAGAGAGGGAGGGAGGGAGGAGGATAGGGTAGGAGGGAGAAAGGAAGGAAAGAAGGAAGAAAGGAAAAGAAAGAAAACATCTTCTGAATTGTGGATTCAAGGAGGGGAGGAAACCCGGAAGACCATGACTCTCCACGGAAACCTGCTCTGTATTATTCGCTCTGCATGGGCACGTGGACTACTATAACTAAGCTTTCTGCACCGTTATATTTTTAGACTTATACACATTGGTAGAGGTTCAGTCCATTACTGAAACCATTATACATACTGCAGTATCTAAATCCACCATGTTTATTTACCCACAGTCCTTTAGGAGAGCATGTGGGTCATTTAAAATGTTTCAATATTAGGAACAATACTGGATCAAATAGTCTTGCACATGTCCTTGTATACATGTCTCTCGGAAGCAAACTCCGTGCTGGAGGGAACGAGTCTCTTTAATGTCACCAGGAAACCGACAGATCATTCTCCAGAGCAGGTGCACCGTTCTCATCATAACAGCTGAGAGTGCCGGTGCTCCACATCCTCACCCACTGAATTTGTCAAGTTTCTCAAATGCTGCCAACCTAATGGGTGTGAAATAACATCTCATTAGGATTCAGGTTCCCAGATTGTTAGAAGAGTTGAGTGTCTTCTCACAAGTTTATTGGCAATATGGATTTTCTCTCCATTGATGTTTTGCCTGTTTTTCTGTTTTGTTGTTTATCTTCCACTAATTGGTAGGCATTCTTTATGAATTCCGTGTGCCAAGGTTTTGTTGGGTACATGCATTGGAAAATCTTCTCTCAGTCTACGATTTGTGTTTTAAATTTGTTTACTTTTTGCTTATTCATTTAACATAAGTTTTCCTACATTTTAAATTTATCAGATACATCAACCCTTTCTTTTCCATTTATTTTTTTTAAATATTTTATTTATTTAACAGAGAGAAACACAGCCAGAGAGGGAACACAAACAGTGGGAGCAACAGAGGGAGAAGCAGGCTTCCTGCCGAGCAGGGAGCCCGATGTGGGACTTGATCCCGGGTCTCCGGGATCATGACCTGAGCCGAAGGCAGTCGCTTAACAACTGAGCCACCCAGGCGCCCCTCTTTTCCATTTATACTGATTATGTCGTGTTCATGAAATCCCCTCTCACCCTGAGGTCATCATTCTGTCTCCCTCAGGGCACAAAGCAATGCCTCAGTTAACATACAAATGAATATATGAATAAATAAATTCCTTCCAGGTTGTTGGTCTCGAGGACCTTACACAAATCTAATTTTTATTTTGTGCAAGCTCCTTGCTCATACAGGCTAACTTGTATTGCAAAACTGGACTTAAAGACAAATGTTACAGGGCTGGCTGCGTTTATCATAATGAAACCATGCTGAAGGATGCCTTGCTTTACACATACGAAAGCGGACAACCAGCAGGAATAGCTAATTCTTCTTCTTCACCAAAGATACACTTGAGAAATGGAGTTTTAATATACAGAAATATTTAGATTAGAAGTCAGAAAGGCCATCTGGTTAGTAAGGGCTACGCAATAGAACAGGGCCCCTGAAACAGCCCATGTGGTCAAAAACTATATTAAGCCTTGACTGTATGACAGACCTAAGGAGAATTGTGGAACTTCTTCCTTTAAAAAAACAAAAAAACCACAACGTAAGCAATCGTTGATGTCACGGCACAATAAAATTCTCAAGGCCAGAGTCATTGCCACGGGTAGCACCAACAGCTCCAACACATGTCAGTGACATCCTACTGCTTCTCTCCTTAAGCCTTTCTCTTTCACCGCCCTTCCACTCCCCGGGGGCCCCAACCTAAGGAGGGCTCCTCTCTTCACATCTGGTTTAGTGAAACAATCACCTAGTCGTCCTACCTCCAGCTGCTCTCCCATCCTCCCATGCTAGCTGAAGCCTCTTCAAAACCTGGCCATTATCAAGTCTCTCTTCTCAAATGTTCAGTGCAATTGTATTAACATGCCCCAGACATGCAAACATTGCCCCTTTGAGGAGTATTTAAGCCATTAAAAATTCTCCACTATTATGAACGATATTGTTTGTAATGTGAATCTCCAGCCAGGTATTTAAGACCCTCCATGCTCTGTCCCCCATTAGCTTTCTTTATGTCCCATCACATCCTGTGTAAATCCTCTGCTTCCTCTGGGCTGATCTTCTCTTCTCTGCCTCTGTTCCTCCTCCTTCCCAAGGAAAGGATCCTGCCAAGGGCACAGCCCAAGGCCCATTTCTTCCATAGGTTCCTTACTGATGGCTCAGGGATGATTCCCACCTCAGATCCCTAAAACACTTCCCGTCTGTGCCCTGCAGTTAGCACTTACTGCCTGAAATGTTTTCATAAATCTCCTGGTTCCCAAAGTAGATTAAAGTGATCTGTGGGCAGGAATGAAGTGTTAAGAAAGTTTTGGGCAGAAGGGAGGTCCCTGAGGCATCTAGCCGTGTTCCTGACAGGATTCAATAAATATCTGCCCACTGCCATTTAGTCCAAAATGTATTAAACATATGACAGCCTACTTACCAATGTTACAAAAAGTCTTAGAATTCGCCTGTAGGTTGGGTTATACTTCCCAAATAAAAACAACTCGTTGTAAAAGAGAAAATAAAATCAATGCAAAGAGGTGTCTTCAAACATTAAGAAGAAATATAAAAGCCATCTAAAATCTCAGGCCCTCCGGTTCTTTTTAAGTGAAAGCATATTCATGACTGAAGAGTCACACATTGTAAAACTCCCCCCAGAAAGGGTTTACAATGTCCTCAGACATCATTTTCTCTGGAGGTTAAAGACTTGGAGAAGGGAGGCTGGCGCTAAGGGTTCCACTTGGTAGGCAGAGACCCCCTAAGTATGCAGACTGGGTCGTCCCAGTCCCCACCTGGCAGGCCCCCTCTTCGACCCCAGCCCCAGGGGGTCCGGCCGAGAATAACCACCCACCACCCTCTATCTGTAATTTAGGGAAACTGCCACTGCCGCCCTTCCTCGCTGGCCCCTTAAAAATAGTGCTTGCTGAAAATGCTCGAGAAAATAGTGAAGCGGGAGAAAGAAGAAAAGAAAAATGACCACCCGGGGATTACCACTAATAGGGTTGCGGAGAATCACCGGATACGGCGCACACGTGGACACGCGCCCACCACGCCACGCTCGGGGCCCCTGTGCGGTGAGAGGCTATGTGGGTCAAGGTTAAGCAGGCGCGGCCGCTGGAGCCTGCCTCCAGGTCTGCAACGCGGCCCTACAACTCAGTTGGCTCTGTTACCTGAACACATTGCTCCCCGCACACATTCCCCGACCTGTAAAATGAGAATCATAGCATCTGCCTCATAACGTTGCCATGGGCTTAGGTGAGGTGGTAGGGATGCTGTGTTTCCACCAGTGAGAGGCGGAGATAGAACGATGCCGGCTCTGAATTATATAGTTCCACATTTTGCCTTTGAATTTCACATTTTATCAGGACCCATCCTCAAATCTTTTTGAAAATACTGTTTTTAACCAAAATAAAGATCATCGCATCAAAAAATGGACAGGAGACATAAAGAGGCACTTCTCCATGGAAGACATACAATGGCTAACAGACACATGAAAAAATGTTCATCATCATTAGCTATCAGGGAAATTCAAATCAAAACCACACTGAGATGTCACCTTACACCAATCAGAGTGGCTAAAATTAACAGGACAGGAAACAACAAGTGTTGGAGAGGCTGCGGAGAAAGGGGAACCCTCTTGTATACACTGTTGGTGGGAGCACAAGTTGGTGCAGCCGCTTTGGAAAATAGTGTGGAGATTCCTTTAAAAAATTAAAAAGAGAGCTACCCTATGACCCTGCAATTGCACTAGTGGGCATTTACCCCAAAGATACCGATGTAGTGAAAAGAAGGGCCATATGTACCCCAATGTTCATTGCAGCAATGGCCACAATTGCCAAACTGTGGAAAGAGCCAAGGTGCCCTTCAACAGATGAATGGATAAAGAAGATGTGGTCCATATATACAATGGAATACTACGCCTCCATAAGAAAGGATGAATACCTAGCATTTGTAGCAACATGGCTGGGACTGGAGGAGATTATGCTGAGTGAAATGAGCCAAGCAGAGAAAGTCAAGTATCACATGGTTTCACTTACTTGTGGTGCATAAGGAGTAACACGGAGGACAGTAGGAGAAGGAAAGGAAATGGGAAGTGGAGTAAATCAGGGAAGGAGATGAAACATGAGAGACTTTGGACTCAGAAGTAAACTGAGGGGAGGGGTGGAGGGATGGGTGAGCCTGGTGGTGGGTACTGAGGGCACGTATTGTATGGAGCACTGGGTGTGGGGCATAAACAATGAATCTTAGAACACTGAAAAAATAAAATAAAATATAATAAAATAAAAAAGAAAGAAAATACTATTTTTATAATGATATGCTGCTCTATCCTACTTTTTACTTAACACTTTACCATGCTTCTATGTTTTTAATATTCTTTTAAAAAATTATTTCTGATTTCTGTGTAACTAATACTCTATCTTCTAAATATGCCACAATTTATCACTTTCTCCTGTTTCAGGACACTCACATTGCTTCCTGTTTACCACTATGATATATAATACTGTGACAATATACTAAAACTTGAGTCACTCAATCTCTGTTTGCTTTCTAAGGATAGATTTCTAACAGAGAATTTTTAGAACAATAGGGTATAAACATTGTTTAATGTTTATATTACCAAACTGCTATCCAGAAAAAGCATTCCAACTTTGCTCCCAATAGTCCTGTGTGAGAGTGGTCTCTTTGCCAGTGATAGTATTCTACTGTTATCTCTTTTTTTTTTCTTTTTTGCTTATTTGGGAACATTCCATTCATGTCCCAATTTTCTGGCGTTTGTTTGAGGTTTTTTTTGTTTTTTGTTTTTTTTGGCTGCATTGCAAAGAGAGTTGTTTTGCTTTTTGTGTGGGTTTTTTTTTTTTTTTGATAAGTGCTCTTTATATATTAGGCATTGAATTTTTCTGCCCCATTTTATTTTTTCCGGTTTACTTTATGGCATATGGCTTTCATTTCCTCACTGAGTCAGCACATGATCAGGCACTGTTATAGGTGCTGGGGACTAAACGGGAGCAAAGTCAACTAAAATCTCTGTCCTCGGAGAGCTTACTTGTTAGTGGGGGATTCCAGGTGAGAGTGTAATTGCAATCACCAGAACAATCTAACTCCTGGAATACCTGTTTTAGAGTTTTGTAAGTACCTATTTCTTAGACACAATTGGCCTATTAATGTCATCTTCCTTTCAAAAAAAAAATCATTGTAGTCACATGAATACAGAAGAAGAGCTTAGCCTGATGGAGAAAATTAGATAATATTTTCGACCAAGTATGACCGAAAGGGCAGCCATTGACTTTCAGATGGGGCTTGGGGTATCAGGAGCACACCTGGTGGTTCTCTGGGGTTTTTTTCTTTTCCTTTCACACAGCTACCTCACTTGTACATCTGATAGTTGGGGGCAGGAGAATCAGGAGTGTGAGGGGGGATGATGAGAATAGAGAAGTTTGGGATCCTATCGGAGTTGGATGGGGCTGTCATAACAAAGTGCCACAGACTGGGTAGCTTGTAAACAGCAAAAACTTTCTTCTCACAGTTCTAGAGGTGGGAAGTCTCAGATCGGGGTGCTAGCATGGTCAGGTCTAAGTGAGAGTCGCCTTCTGGGTTGCAGACCCCAGACCTCTTGTTGTCTCCTCACATGGTGGGAAAAGATTGAGCTAGCTCTCTGGCCTCTTCTTAAAAGGGCACTGATCCTATTCATAAGGGTTCACCCAAATACCTCCCAAAGGCCTCCCCTCCAAAAATCATCATACTGGAGATTAGACTCTAACTAGTGAATTTGTGGGGGACATGAATAAGCCCCATAAGCAGAGGGCACTGTGCCAGGAATGACTTTATGGAATGGCTGTGACACCAACGTCGATTTTGTAAAAGAATCCCACCCCTCAGTGGATGCACAGGAGAGCTGTGGGGCCTGCGATAGGAGCAAAATGGCCTCCCCAGCAATCTGTGTGCGCATGTGACCCAAGAACCAGGTAAACGACTGCCCTCCAAAGTGTCAGCCCTCAGAAACAACCTCAGGGAAGCAGATAGAAAGGATCCTGAATTAACCAAGACTGTGGTTTTGGCAGCTGCAGAATAGGAATCAAAATAAAAACTGAGTGGAATTATAGAAAATTCTATTTCTCATACACCTGAAAGATCTCGTGTTTTTAAGAGGACTCTCATACACACACAAGAGATAATTATTTAAACACTTAAATAAGAATGCCCATCGTTCTTGAGAAGAAACTGAAAATGCAGAAGGAAAATTCTGTTAAATGAGCCTCATTTTAAGTTAACTTCTACAAATGCAGTTCCAAAAACATCCTTTCCAATATGTACGAAAGGGAGGTCGAGAATTCCTTTGTCACCCTTGGCCACTCGCAGGCAACACATACATAAATACCCCCACAGAGCCAGGATAAACATAACTGACTGCAAAAGTTGCCCAGCCCAGATGAGCAAGAACCTGCTGACAAGAGAAATCTCTAGATGGTCCTACTCGGAAGATTCTCCCCTCATCTCCTCTTCTGGCACCGCTCAGGCTCAGCTGCGGGCTCCACTTGGCCCCTTCTCTCTACTCTTTATCGGAAGCCGCCCCCCTTATTAGAAGCTGCCCTTGGTCACTCTCGGCTTCCTCCTCCATGAAGCACAGCTGGCTCTTGCTAGGGGGACCAAGAGGAAGACTGGTCACAGAACCCAGATTCAAAAGAAGGGTTCAGAAAAAATGTTCAACATCACTAACCGTTAGGGAACTGCAAATCAAAACCACAATGAGGTAACACTTCACACCCATTAGGATGACTACTAAAAAAAAAAAAAAAAAAAGGGAAGGAAGGGAGGTTGGTGAGGATGTGGAAAAACAGAAACCCTTGTAGGCGAGACTATAAAATGGTGCAGCTGTTGTAGAAAATGGTATGAGGGCTTCTCAAAAAATTAAAAAATTACCCTGTGATTCCTGTTACACATCTGGGGATAAACCCAAGAGAATTAAGGTCTCAAAGTGATATCTGCACATCCAAGATCGCTGCAGCATTATTCACAATAACCAAAAGGTGAAAGCCACCCAAGGGTCCATTGACAAGTGACTGGGTAAAGAAAATGCGGTTTAGTCATACAGTGGAATATGCTTCAGCCTTAGAAAGGAATGAGACTGACACCTGCTACAACCTGGATGAACTCTGAAGAACTCACACTAAAGCGAAATAAGTCAGTTACAAAAGGACAGAACTACTGTCTAATTCCACTCACATGAGATACCTAGAATAGTCGAACTGGCAGAGCCACAAAGTGGAAGGGGAGTTGCCAGGGTCTGGGGGGAGGGGGAAGGAGGACTCAATGTTTTAATGGGTACAGAATCTCCTTGAGGAAGACAAAGTTCTGCAGATGCAGAATGGTGACGGTTGCATAGCAACATAGATGTCTTTAATGTCACCGAACTGTGCGCTTTTATAAAGGGGGTAAGAAAAAGACCTAGGAGGAGGTTGAGTCTGGGGTCCAACTGGATGGAAACACGGATGGCACAAGGGTGGGATTCCCCCATATGGAGCGCTGGAGTGAGTTCCCCCATGCTGCAGGGTGAGGAGGCAGGAGACGGGCCCACAGAGCTCTAGCCACGGGAAAACTGAAGCCGGGAGGGAAGTCCTTTCCTCGTCGCGGTCGGGTCAGGCTGGCCCAGGTTAATGCTGCTCCTTCTGGGAGACTGAGGCATCCTCGATTTCAGTGGGCTCAGTTCAGAAGTCGGGGGAAGAGGGACGCCTCCAGTGGCCACTTCGAACTTAAAGGCTTATCCTAATCGCCACACCCTCCACGGAGCCCCTTCCGAAGTCCCCTAAACCCTGCGTTATCAACCGAGGCCATATTCCCTCAAAGCGGGCAGAAGTTGGTTCTTAGGAGGGGGAAAAATCTTACCTTTTAAGGAGCAAGCACAGATAAACATTCGGCTAATTCGGACCCACGGTATATATGTGGAATTAAAATTTAACAGTGGGGGATGGTGCTGAGGGGGGCGGGGAGCAGAGGGGAGTAGGGATGGAGGGACACACACGAAGGTTGAGAAACACAGCCCGCAAGTTTGGGGCCTAACACACGCTCCGAGACCCCTATTTCAAGCCCACGCGGCACTTGGCTCTTCTCTCCCAGGCTTGACCGTGACCCCTTTCCCCGTCTCCTCCAGACCCCGGCGGACCCAGCGCTGCCTACTCGGGGTCGCGTTCACCCGCGGGTGCCCCCAGGCGGCCGGTGCAGACACGCACAGTGCGCCCCTCCGCGCCCCACCCGCCGGCGCGGGAAAGCGATCGGCTCGCCCCCCAGCCGGGGCGGGCTCCCGAGCTCGGGGCGGGGGCGCGCTTCACCCCCACGGCGCTCCCGCCGCTCCCGCCGCCCGCCCGCGCGCCGCGGGCTCGGCCTTTCCCCTCGCGCGCCCGCGCTGGGACCGCCCGCAGCCTCGGCCCCTCCCGCCGCCGCCTCCGCGCGCTCCTCCGCCCGGCTGGCGCGGCGACGCCCTGGGCGCGGAGAGCCTCCGCGGCCGCGGAAATCTGTACACACCGCGCAGCGCGCCTGGTAGCTGGGTCTCTGTGGCGCAATCGGTTAGCGCGTTCGGCTGTTAACCGAAAGGTTGGTGGTTCGAGCCCACCCAGGGACGAAGGTGTTAGTTTTCCTGAGACAACGTCGAGACAGATTCATTTTAAAACGGCAGCGGTGAGATTTTTAATCGAATAGGAGTACGACGGTCCAGTACTTCTGGGACAGAGGAAGATTTGTTCTCTCAGTATTTGTCCATTGTGGGTGGATCTAAGAGCGACTTCTGCTTCTGGACGGGCAGCGCGGGGCTAGGTAATTCGATTCCCCTGAATGTCCACGGGGAATGTGCACACATTCTTCTGGAAACCGGCCCAAAGACTGTGCTTCAACAGCACTAACTGTAATGGAGGGAAGGACAAAAAATGCCCCTTGACAAGTGAGTGAAAAAATGCCGCTGGTTTCTTTTTAGAGAATCAGATACCACCAGAAAGTAAATGTCCTTATTCAGTATTGCCTTATCTACTGCCAAACGGATCTGCGGAGCTGCTCGATGCAAATATGCAAGGGGAGTCACCTTAGAGTATGCGGAGGCATGACGGCCCTATGCAGCTGTCTGCTCAATGAAGCTCCGTTAACAGCTTTTGCTCCCCGGACTTGAACCTAGACGAGGGAGTTAATGTTCGCTTTTAGATCGCCGACAGAAGTTTCCCTGAAATTAAACCTGGGCAGAAATTGTTTTTATGGGTTCCTGTTAAAAGGTTTTGAGTGATCTATTTTCAGCTCTGGTCCCATAGAAGACACAGATATTTTTCAAGCAGATGGTTCACATGAGACTTTTATAAAGATAAAGAACCACACGATAACATGGTAACGGGATGATATAATTCATTTCTGCCAAGATTGAGGTTATGGGGTGGGTGCTTGTCTCTGGGATATAAATTCATGGATGGAATTTGGAGACCTAGAAGAAGAAATACGTAAACTGCCTCACTCCGCTGTCCTTCAGGGAATGCCTTGGCAAATGCTGGCTGATGGTTATTTATCAAATAATTGTTGATAATAAAATATCCTGTTGTCTAGTTAGGAGCCCTAAAAAGAGAGACAGAGTGTTGTAGAATTTCAGACACATAAGGGGTAGCCCCTCAAAATATTCTTGGGTAGAGGCCTCTCCCATGCTCAAAATTCCAAACTCTCCACTCATATTTAAGCATAGCCTACAGTGGAAAAGAGGACATTAGGTCGTAAGATCATTTATATACCATTCAAATCTAGTCTAGCATTTCAAGACGAGGAAGGCTTAATATTTGCTAGAACTTAAGTTATGGGGACTCAGAAAGCAGAACCTTCCACTTTAAGCTGAGTATATTTATACCAAGTTGTAAGCTCCTTGAGGGAAGAGACCATTTCTTGTTATTAATGATGATTTTAGGCTTCAAAGTATTTCCTTCAAGTTCAAATTCTTGAGCTTCACACACAGGGGCTTTTCTCTACTATGTTCCTGCATGAAACCCTCTAGCGGGTATATGCATTCACCAAGAGTTTCAGTGCTCCTGCTGCAGGCTGCCTTGTACCACATCCCCACACACAGCCCCCCCAGATGTCTTTCCCTTTGCCCTGATGTGTCTCTGTACTTACCTGGGTAACCTGATTGCTGCCTCTCTGATTTAGGCTCCCCTCCTCTATTCATTCATCATGCTACCCTGAAACCCGGGAGTTCCTTGTTACCTACACTAGCATATGAACTCCTTGAGTGTAGTGACTAGGTCTTTATTTACGTTGTTCGCTCATTTAGCACCAGTCTGTCACATAGCCCATTCTCAGGACCAAAGCACCCCTACCTTCTTGGAGTATGCTATTAACAGAGATGGACAGTCAGATAAGAATGGGTATGATGAAGTGTCAGCATGAGGGCCACAGAAGAATGTTCCCGGGTAGTAAAGGAGGAAGTCAACATAGGCTGGATTGTGTCTTCATGAAGGATCTGAAACCACCCTAGAAGATCTGGACAGGCCAGAAGGCAGGGGAGGGCTACTTAAAGAGGGCAAAATTTAGAGGCAAGATGGGGGTGGGTAGCAGATGAGCATAAGCAGAATATAGAACGAATGTACTTAGAGTGCACTAAGAATGTTCTTAGCTTGCGGAAGGACCCTGAAGGACAAGGCAGGAAGCTAGACTTTACCCTAGAAGGCAAGGGAGAAACTGTTAAAGGTTTCTGTTTCAGGACATAATGAAGTTTATTTTAGGTGGTTGGTCTGGCAACAGAATAGGGGATATAGGAGATCAGAGAACAGTTACGAGGCAATTACATTTCAAAAGAGAGGCAAGGAGGTGGGTCTAAAAAGAAAGATGTCATTCCGGGGAAGATTGGATAAGACTTAGGGACTGAAACAGGAGGAAAGTGGGAAGGGTGATGCCTACAGTTAGAGCCTCGGTACTCCAGGAAATGGTGATAGTGATTTAGCTTGGTACCAGGAATTTGGAGGGGTCTTAAAGAAATCTTGAAATTAGAGAAATTATAAATTCCCCCTACTTTACCTTACTTATTTGTAAGGTATACAACTTATACCTTAAGTTGGCTGGTTCTCCACCATGGAGTTCATCTAAGACATACCTAGTCCCAGACTCAATCATCATTTTTTAAGTTTGATTTCATTTTAAGTTAAACTTCATTTATTTAAGGTAAACTTCCCAAGAGACTGTGGACTTGAGGAGTCCACAGAGCCCTGTAAAAACCTGAATGGGAAGCTAAGTACCTTCTCCCCACAATGTACACATTCACAGGAAAAAAAATTATTTACAGTGTCTAAGGGAGTCAGAGTCTGGAAGAGATTTCTGCTGTGCCCCGCCCCAGCCCGATTTGGAAGGCCTGAATTTTTAGTGTATTTATTCTATGTGTATTTGAATTACTGGTAAAGGTTATAAAGTGTGTCAAATCCAAAGTGTTTAGGCATGGAAAATTACTAAACCGAAGATTTTTTTTTAAAGATTTTATTTATTTATTTGACAGAAATCACAGGTAGGCAGAGAGGTAGTCAGAGAGAGAGGAGGAAGCAGGCTCCCCGCTGAGCAGAGAGCCCGATGCAGGCCTCGATCCCAGGACCCTGAGATCATGACCTGAGCTGAAGGCAGAGGCTTTAACCCACTGAGCCACCCAGGCGCCCTAAACCGAAGATTTTTAAGGTAATGCAAAGAACTAGAATCGTCTAATACTATTGACAAGCCACAACGCATTTTTTTTTTTACTGAGCAATTAAGTCGATATGTAAAATTAATAATAAATGACTTGAGACAACAAAAGCTGCTTTGGAGTTTTAACACTTAATACCTTATTGTTATAATCTGGAGTGACTGGGGGGATGAAGGGCTTTACTATATTGATCCGTCTGGGGGATGCTTCTATAGGGATTTACAGTAGCAACAGCAGATTCTAATTTGTGCTTCCTTCCTTGTGACTTATTTTAATGACACCAAGCAAGTTGTCATATTTTATTACCCTCTTCTAGGAATTGAGTCCTTTTTCATTGCCTTTTTTTTTTTTTTAGAAAGTACAAAACAACAGAAATTATTGTCTGTCCAAGAGGGCTCAACTAGTTATTCCCAACCAAAGATAAAGTGACAAAGTAGATCAAATATACACTTTAAGAAGATCCTCAACTACCTTAGTAATAAAATGAGTAGATTATTATAGATTATCATACGTATGTGTGAGCATAGTGGTAGTTTATTTATTTATACTTGATTGTACAACATATACTAGAGTATAGGCTTAGTTTGATCATTGGAATTCACTCGAATAAATACTACAGAGATAAAAATCTACAAGGGACAGGACTCAACATAGAACTGAAGTTTAAAATATACAATTTCTCCACTTATTACCAAGCACAGAGATTCTTTACGGAGCCAGTGGGGACATCAGTTTACAACTTTGAACTTATAGCCAATCCTGCTGAATTGGCCTGGTTTACATTGCCTTAGGGCCGGGGGCGGGGGGCAGGCATCAAATATCTGGTGTGTTGTAGAGATACTTGGACCTCCTGGGCATATTTAGTTCATCTCTGCCTCCAACCCTGGTGGGAAGGATGTCATAAAGAGAAGGCTGGCGAGAGGGTGCTTTTACCGAGCTATTACGTGCCTGCAATAACCAAACAGAAAATGAAGTTCCATTCTGAGACCTGAAGTATTTCATAGGAGTTCCTTTTCTCTTGATGACCTGTTCCTTCTGTGGTTGTATTGAAACTCCTGATTACTGTATTTTAAACTTCTCCAGTACCAGTTTGTTGTGACTTTAGCACTTCTGCTGTATTGCAGAAGTTAATAAGCCCCCTTTCAGGGATCTGTTGTAATTAGAAGCATTCTGGTGTGCCCTTCAGCCCTCCTTGCCAAAGGTGTGGAGCTGCTTGTGCTTAAAAGCAAAAGAGAGTCAGAAAGATAGTCCTAGCTAAGCTCACTGAGCAGGCCCATTTCGGAGCCAACTATGAGTAGCTCTTTACGGGCACCCACAGGAGGAGCTGCCTCGAAAACGATCAGGATGAAGTTGCTAGTTGAATGGGACTTCTTTTGGGATGCTTTCTCTAATCCACCAGGTGGCTCCCACCCTTCCTCCTCTTCCTCTTCTGTCATAACACACAGCGATCAGTGCCTTTTGGCCCCCAGGCTCTGCTTTTGGAGAAGCCAGTCCATTTTGGGTTGTTTGCCTTTGCAGTACTCAACAAAGCTCTAAGTTAACGGAACTTGTCACAGCAATCATTTCACGATCTACTGAAGTCCAACCGTGACGCCGCACACCTTAAGCTTATGCAGCGAGGCATGTTCGTTATATCGCAACACAAATGGAAGCAAACAAAAATAGAACCAAACTCTAATAAATCGTATCTTCCACTTTTCACACAGTGTTTCTCTGATTTGCAGACTGCCTTATTGTGATAATGTTAACTGGATGAAAAAACAGCTAAAATGTAATATGCTTTCCTCCTAGCCTATTTTCTTCTGGAAAACTGGGATTTACACTGTTGAATTGGCATTCTGTGACTGAGCACCAAAATGTTTCCCCACATAACCTCAATTTACTACAGAAATTGAACATTTGTTAAATGTAATACAAAAGATAGGTGAATGGTGTATTGTGAACGGTTAAAGAACAGTAAGGCGACTCAGTAAAGGGTGTTCAAATTTTTCTGTCAGGAGAAAAAGAAACAGTGCAACACATCAAAGCACGTTCCGAAAGAATTGAAGATTCGTGACCAAAAAAAAATTAAAAAAACATAGTTTCATCAGAAGATATATGTACATATCTGTATATTTTGGGGGGTGGAAATGACCTTGCTAAATCATAACACCAAAAGGAAAAGACTATGAAATAATATAAAATTTCTGCTAAACCATTAAAAACGATGGTCAACTAGAAACCCAAATTGCCACGTGGCAGAGAAATGTTTAATCCCTTTATACTTAAAAAGCTATGATATAAATGATAAGACTCCAATTCCACCACCACGGGAAGGAAGGGAGGCCCAGTGCGCTCCTCGTGCTTCTTCTTCACATACCTTCTCAGACTCCCTCTTCAAAAACCCCCCTCTCAAGAGGAATGCTGCAGTTAGAACTCAGGATCCTCCCAGTCTCCTCTCCCAGAGAGAACTCATAACCAGCAGCTTATCTCAGTCACCCTGTGACTCCACGCCTCCGGGAACCTTAAACTCTAGATCTCACCTCTCCCAACCTTCCGCTCCTGTCCAGCACTTCAACCCACCTCCTCCCTGCTGCCCCCCACCCAGGTCCCCCATCCCAGCATCCTCTGGGATGCATGTTCCATCACTAACAGGCCTTCCCCAGTCCTCAACTTCCTGAACACTCTCTTCCCTGCCCTGTGCTAATGAACTGAAGAAACAGCTCCCTCGACTGCATTGTCAAGTGGTGGCTGTCCTGTGTTCCTGGCTCCTTGTTGCTTTTCTAACCACCGTTCCTCATCTTTGTTATAACCCTCCAGTGCCTTAGAAACACAAACCATTTGATTCAACCTCCCACTTTGCTCTTGTCGTTGCCATCACCCATTTTCATGGTATTCTGCCCTTTCTTAAGGATTTTAGCTCCTGGCTTACTGTATATTTCTTTCCACCAGGACTCCTGCTGCCATTCAAATGATTTCGCCTTCCACAGACTAGCCATATGTCATTCTGGCCTCTTGACTTCTTTCCTTTTCTGTTAAAGATTTTATTCTTATTTATTTTGACAGAGAGAGAGCCAGAGAGCACAAGGTGGGCGGGGAATGGTAGAGAGGAAGATGAAGCAGGCTCCCTGTTTAGTGGGGACCCCTATATGGGGCTCGAGCCCAGGACCGAGCCGAAGGCAGATACTTAACCAACTAAGCCACCCAGGCACCCCTGGCCTCCTGATTTATCTACTCACTTTCATGGACTTCTCACCGATCCTTGGCCATGCACTTCCCTTGTTATACCTCAGACCTTGTCATCACTGTTCCCTACTTTTTAACTAGCTTACTTGCCACTAATCCCACTTCAGCATTCTCTGAATCCACTTCCAATCCACTGTGATCTGCCACCACTTTCTAAATGTTCATCACTTGTCTTATGTCCCTACATCCTTCCTTATCCATCACTATCATTTTCCTTTCATAAAACCTTAATTCCTTTTCTCCTCTGTCCCATTTGCCTGGGAATGCCTCTCACCTTGGATGAATCCAACTTCTCATTTACTCTTTCTGTCCTGAGCAGCAAATGTGATTGGAGAAAAAATAAACAATTTTGGCTCATCTCAGTTAATTTTACGGCCACAGACCTCTGGTGACTTCTCAGCACTGCCTAGCAAGCTATGCTATGTCCCTATTCAATTAGCTCTCAATACTAAAAATTTTAACCTCTCAATTATCAACTCCTCCTCCCCTCGTAGTTCTCTGCTGGTAATTTTACTATGTCTCTGAGAAAATTAAAATATGAACTTTCTCACTTTCTAATAATCACATCTCCTAATATCTGTATCCATATACTTTGTCTTCCCTAGTATTAACATCAATTAACTCTCCTAGTTCCTAAGGTCACACCTCCTCTTATATACTGGAGCTCAGCCCTGGAGAAATTTACTCCTGCAACTGTCCTTCCTCTCATCTACAACATTCATAGGAGATTCAGGTCCACACATACACATATTATGACATCTCCCATCTTAAACACATTAACAAAAACCTTGATCCCACAGTCCCTCTCCAGGAACCAGGTGAATGTTTCAAAAGGGTAGGTCTCTCTGTCTGTACTTTCTCACCATCTCTTTTCTCTTGGGTCCACCTACATTTGTCTCAGCTCCACTGAACTGTCCTCACCAAGTTACCAAGTACTTTGTAATTAACCAAAGGCAATGGCCAATTCTCAGTCCTCCCATTCTCAGCAGCATCTGATAAGATTGGTATCATTCCCTCCTTAAAAACAGCTTTCTTCCCTTGACTTTGAGGACATCATACTCATCTGATCTTCCTCCCATGGTCCCTCTTGTTCCCCAGAGCTATTTTAAATCCCTAAATGACCCCATCCTTTATCGTGACATTAAATAATATTCATGCATTCATAATTCCTAAATGAGAATCCCTACTGTCCACCTCTCCTCAGCCGCAGGGCTGCAGATCCATCTTCCTATTAAATAGTCTTCACTTGGAAGTCTGATAGGAACTTTACAGATCTAAAATTGAATGAATGAATGCTTTCCTTTACACCCTAAACTGTGGGGAGGCTGTAAGACTATTGCTTCTATTCCCACTGGTTGTAGTCATTCTCCATACTTCAGTGATCCTTTCAAAACTAGACTAGACCTTGTTATGCCCTTACCTGAAAACTTTCAATTACTCCCATTACTCGCAAGCATAGACAAGGTCTTGACTATGGCCCACAAAACCATACAAAAGCTTGCTTCTGCCAACCTCCTTAATCTCATGTTTTTTTTTCCTTTTCTCATTCTGCTCAACCATACCAGCCTCATCCCTATCCTCAATCTTGCTAAGGACTGTCACTCCTCAGGACTTTTGTTCTTCCAGGAATGCCCTTCCTCCAGTCACATGGTCATCTCCCTAACTTCACTTCAGTCCCTGCTCTAATGACACCCACCTCCAAGAAACTCCAAGGGCATTCAGTCCAAGAGCTCTCCATCTGTTGCTTTTCTCCACAGTGTTTAGTGATGACATTATCTAGTCAATCCTCATTATTCAGATTATGTATTTGTGATTTTACCTACTTGCTAAAATTTATTTAGAACCTTAAAAATCAACACTTAGGCAGGCTCCTGGGTGGCACAGTTGGTTGGACTTCAGACTCTTGGTCTCTGCCCCTCCCCACCCCTGCTCTCTCTCAAATAATCTTTAAAAAAATTACACTGCTTTTGTGGTTATTACAGATACCCACAGTCACCCAACATCTATGACCCCAGCTGAGGTCTAACTTCTCAACACCCTGCACCTTTTTGATTCAGCACTCATACTATAAATACTTGTTCTTTTTATGGCCTATCTGGTACCACATTTTTGGCCTTTTTGTACTTTTTGTTGATTTCACTATTCAAAATGGCCCCCGAGTGTAGTGTTAAATATTGTCTGGTGTTTCTAAGCACAAGAAAGTCATCATGTGCCTCACAGAAAAACTCAGGTGTTAGGTAAGCTTCATTTGGGCATGACTTATAGTACTGTTGGCCTTCTATCCAATGGGAATGAACCAACAGTATGTATTACGTTCTTTAAACAGAAGCACACAAAAAACAAGGTTATGTGTTGATCAGCTGACAATATTGTTGTGACCAGAGGCTCACAGGAACCTAACCTTGTATTTCCCCTAGGAGCAATGGTTCAGCATTTCATATTCAGGGAATACTCTTGGAAACTTTACAGAACAGAACCACGACAAATAAGAATCAACAATATCTTCTATGATGACTTAATGTTATATATTTCCTTGTTTAGAAGGCAAGTTTCTCTAACAGGCAAGAGGTTTGTTTTTTACTGCTTGATCTCTGAGGTTTATAACACTGCTTGGTACTTAGCAGAAAACTACAAATACTTAAATGATTAACACCAAGGATGAACAAGCAATTCTTCAGAGAAACTCAATTGCCCAATAAAGTTATAGAGAAAGTTTTATAAACATATAACTCCACTGGCAATCATAAAAATGTAAATAAAACAGCCAAAGTTTTTTTTCACCCTCAATGCTACTACTTGGTGCTGAGGGTTCAAGAGACCCAACCATGCAATCATTAAAATTCTTTAAAATGCATATCCTGTGATGCAGCAATTCCACTCCCAGAAGGTAAGACCGGGGTCTGTGCAAAAACTTAACAACAATTGCTGTGGCACTATTAATAACAAAATGGTACAAATCACCTCAAAATTTAAAGACTGGTGAAACAAGGATAATCCACACAACGCAATGTAACACAGCCCTCCAAAAGCTGTCAAAACCGTAAGATGGAAAAATGCTCATTAAACATTTTAAAAAAGTCATACAAACAGGTACAACTGTTTTAAAGCCTACATGTAAAAAAGCATGAAAATGTCTGTAGTAATTATTACCACGAAATGTTAAGATGAATGACCCAAAATCTTCATATATTTCTGTATTTGCCATTTCCCCTGACAAGAAACATGCAGTACTTTTGTAATCAGAAAATAGGGGGCTAGTGGAGGAACTGGGAATAAATTGGACAAATCAATCATGAAGTGCTGAGCCCCGGCAAAGTACTCTATCCCAAGACTGCAACCCTTAAAACTTTAGAATGATTCCTACTAACTCAAATCACTACAGTAGTGGTGCTATTTACACACCCAAACTTTAAACGCAAACTGACAGGCGAAACACATACTTCTAAGCACCGTGGTAACCATGCTCCTTAATCTCAGCTGGACAATTTACTAAGCTCTGTGCTGTTTCTTTATCTGTTAAATGTGATAAAGTGTCTCGCTCATAGAAATGCTGGGGTTTGAATGAATTAGTGTTTCATACAAGATAGAACCCAACATATAGCAAGTCGAATAAGCACCTGGTTATTTTCTCCCCAAACATAACCTTTGGATGGTGTCCCACTTTGCTTGCAGAAATACATGTGCTGGGAGAAAGAAGGTATTTATGATAATGTGAACTCTTTACATATTAACACAAACATGGGTTATTTTTCTGTTAGAGATCATTTATTAATCCTTTAACATTACTTAGAGTTCTAGTAATAAGGTGTCCTACCATCTTTTCTAAACAGAAAAGTTGTATGAGGGGAGGTTTACATTTCACAGCACTCAACTGGTATAACAGGCTTAGGGTCTAAAATGATCCCAGGCCCATTACCAGTCACACATTCTATATCCCAAATACAATGACTTAAGTTTGTACAAACTACTGTTTTTCCTGAACCAGTGTAACCAAAATTAAAATGTAGAAATTTAATGTAGCCAACTGTAAAAAATGCCAGAAAGTAGACCCTAGTTTTCATGTTGAACATTCTGAAATCTTCCTTCTCCTACAATACAAAATGAATTGAACAAGGAAAACCAATTCTTGATCATTTTAATTTGTATAACAGATTACATGCTTTGTGAGTAAAACCAAAGGTGAAACCTTCTGTAGCTTACATTTTGTTCATGACAAGGCCAGTGTGTAAACACTACTCATTAACATATTGTTTTTCCAAGAGCAGTAATAAATATTAACCTAAAAAGAGATAACATGCACTCAGCAATTCTCAAAAAGACATTCATCAAAATGAGGTAAGTCTAATGTGTCATTTGCTAAGGAATTTAATGTTGAAGTGGAAAAAAACTCATCAAACATATCAGTCTTCATGGGACTTTCCAAGTTCAATGTCCTAATGCAGACATTATCTGTCAATGAGTCTGTCTGAACTTCACATTTATTTTTCTTGGTGGGGCTACAGTAATTATGGTCCTGTCTCAGATGTGTGTTTTGGGGAACATGGTTTAATTCAGTAGACACTGGTGCTGGGATGTGGTCATCTCCCATTTCTAAATACCTAAAGTCAGCCTCCGCATTTTCTGAGTGCTCTGTTGAGACAACAGTTGTAGGTGACAATAACTCTGCTAAAATTTCTTCATGACTTTGACTACTGTATGGAATCGGGCACCCAGATTTATTATCAGCAGCATCAATTTGATACTGTAGTTCTTTTAGCAAGTCTTCTATTGATTCACAATCGTTTGGAGACACATGTTCTAAATTTTCACTTGGAGGTGTTCCTTTTTGGGGGGAAGACATAAGAGCAGCTAATTTCTTCTTTTTTGCCTTAAGTTTTTTAAGAAGTTTTAGACGAAGTTTATGAATCTGACCCTCAACTGAGTCTTCATGGTTTGCTGAAGAAACACCATCTTCTTTCACACAAGAATCAGGACTCCGGTGAGCTCCAGAGGGAGTGTTTTCACATTTCTTCAAGGCATCTGAATCAGCAGTAACATTAGTACATACATGAGAAGTTGTGCTACCGGACAATGGATGGCTTGGTGGAGGGTTACTAACTGTAGGACGCTTATTTGCACATCTGTTGGCTTTCTTGGGTGCCCGGTTAATCTTTTGGTTTATGCCTTTCGTTTTAAAGCCACCAAAATTACCTGCCCCCTTAACTGAAGGCTGCAAATCAGTTACAGTGTTTCTATTATGAGCTGAAACACAAGGGGGCATAAAAGAAGCACCCCTGCTTAGTAAGCCTTTAACCCAACTTCCTACAAACGGTTTCTTCTGAGTTTCTTTCACAGATGGATTCTGTACTGACTTCGCTGTTATGGTTTGAGAAAATGCCACAGTTTCATTTTTTTTCAGTTTTTTTTCAAATGTAACAGCTTGTTCTGGATCTAATTTCTCAGTTTTAGGTGAAAGAAAGTGTTTTAATGGAGTGCCCTTCTTTAGGGCAACTGTGCCCTCAACTTCTACCGGCTTTACTCCATTCATAGGGTCAGAAGCATGAACAGTATTCACAGGTTTAGTAATTACACTGTCTTCGGGATTCGGCTGTGCCACCTGCACGCTTGCACCTACAACTGGAGATGGCAAGCTTAAATCCACAAATTGGTCTTGAGTAAGCTTTTCAACACATGGAGCTGATACTGAAGAAGCCATCAGTAACTCCTGTGATTGCAAAGTATTTGTTTTTCCAACTCCTGCATTTTCTGCCACAGGTTCATTTTCTAAGAGGAAATGTTCAGAGTTAACCTGCATTTCTTCAAGTGTCAAAGATAAAATACCATCGTCAACCACACCTTCTGGACCTAAAAGTAAATGATGCCCACGAGCTACAGCTTGACCCTGTGAGAGAGCGCTAGGTGTGACCGCCACACCGGTGGGGAGAGCTCTTGAGGATGGCTCAGCAGAGGCAGCGTGGCCCCCAGGACACCACGGTGGAGAGGGCGGTTTCTCATCACCACAAGGAGCCTCATCAGTAGTCTTTTTAAGCGGAGGGCAGGCAGATGCTTTATCTGTCATTTGGGATGCTTTTCTTTCCCAAATAACAATATGTATCTCTGAAGCAAGAACTTGAAATTTCTCACGCCTTTCAGAATGTAGGCCTTTTAGGTCATCACATTCCAGCCAACTTCCTGAGGGATGAGGAAAGTTCAGGAAATGAGGTTAGACATTCAAAACCCACCAGCTGAGGTTCACTTTCTTCTGGGCATTTTATCTGCTATATCCTGAATATCCATCAAAGGAGAACACTCGAGAACAGAGCCTTATCCTTATTTCACCATTTTTCTCTGCCAAGGTTGAAGTCCTTATTTGGCTAATAAAAGTGATAGACTAACATACAGAAATTTGAAAAACTGAGACAGTTTTTATTCTTTCCTAAAATACCCACAGAAATCTGGACAGAAGTCTATTTAACTTTTGTGACTTACAATACAGTACATCACCCAATTTATCCAACATCAAAAAATGGATTAAATTTTTCCATATATATGAATTTTCAAGATAAATGAAGCCTGTTACCCCTCAAATACCCACATGTTTCAATTCTTATTTTAATTCAATTATTCTTTTCCCTTTTTTTGGTTAAAAAAAAACTTGAGAGGTTTTTAGGTGTTTGCTTATTTTATTTCTGAGCTTCTATTTTCTCATTTGTCAAGTGAATACAAAGCGATGGGCTATAAGGGAAGAGGTTAACCTCCTCTACACATAAAAAACCACCTAAGAAAACCATTCACTAAATTTATATGGATACACCTTTATAAACCACACGAACCTACTATTTCTTTTTCTATACCCATTAAAACTTTGAGACTCTTTTGTTTACTTACTTCAGTGGTTCACCATCACACATGCACATTAGAATTATGAGTCACAGTAGGGCCTAATCCCCAGAGACTGATTCAATGATGGGGGAGAGCCAATACATTTTTTATAAAGTAACCAAAATTTTTATGTTGTCATGGATGGGAACCATATAACCATCTAACCTACCAGAAGAGTATTTCAGATTCTCTGGAATGCAGTAAAAAATTAAAGTAAGTTGCTTTTTTAGTTTTTGCTTATTTAATTTAGAACCACTTCCCCCAAATTCTGAAGTAGGGTAAAGCTTTAAGGAGATAGTATTTATAATGTGAGTTTCAGTTTGCAAGGTACTTTTATAACACATTATGGTGTCATCCCCCCAAATGATCCCCACAAGGAAAATACCAAGTTGGAAAGTGTTCAAACAACCAAAAAGAGAAAAATAAAAATAGCAAAGAGACCCCTTACCAATAGCCTGATAAAACACTTAATGGGCCTGAGTTATCTTGTTTAAGACAAAGTGAACACTGTAAGAAAAGCAAACTCAATATTAAATCATATTAGATAAGTGGAAGGAAAAACTTAGCAAAAATTATGAGCTGTGCTATTTAACCTTCTATTGAAAAGTTAAGTAAAGGCTTTATCTTGGATAAAGAAATTATGGAGTTCAGATATTCTATTTCATGGTCCTAGAAACAGATTTTTTTTTTCAGTGTTTTTTTTTTTTTTTCTTTTTAAAGAGGCTCCATGCCCAAGTTTAAAGACTTGAACTCATGACTCCGTGATCAAGAGTCACACGCTCTAAGGAGTAAGCCAGCCAGGCACCTAATAGATGTTTTCTTTTATTTGTATTACTAACAACTGCAAACTAAGCAAATTTTTTTTCCCCTCTCTTCTCAATTAAAAACCCTCAGTATAATGCACTTTCTTTTTAAAAAAGCACGATTACTTATCTAAAAAAAATCAAAATCGCCACCATTTATTTTTCTATATTGAACATGCTATTACTCATAGAGTAAAAGCAAATGTACTAAGTGGGAAAAAAGCCAACTATAAACCAACAGTATTACATGATCTCCTCTGTCTAGAAAAGAAATATGCATAGGTACACTCATACATATGAAAAGGAAAGAGGAGTGATTCTAAACCAGAGTGACAGAGGAAAGGAGGGAGCAGAAGAATTGAAGACAAGGGCAAGAAGTCAGAGAAAAAAAGAGTCAAGGTAAAGTTTGCCTTAAAAAATCACCTAGTGTTAAGCCTCCATGCCTATGATCACAAAAGAAAAAGGTTTAAATACTTACCGTCCGCATCTAAAATCCATGTTATAAAATGATTATTTGCTTGGTACTGAATTACAGAAGTTATCTGATAAAGATAGCCTTCAAAATGAAATGAATAGTGCTCCAACTCATTATGTGGCAAGCCTTCCACAAAGTGCAACATGAATATGGGAGACACTCTGTGGGAGAGAAAGGCAAATGAAGTCAAACAAATGTAATGCCTGTGCCTGGTTATACAAAAGATGGTCTGAAGCAAGGAAGTCGCATATAACACTTTCAAGGCTAACTGCACTAATTTTTCTTGAGAAGCTCCAGATGTGTGCCTTAATTAGAAATGGAGAACTCACTCTATGAAGTATGTAACAGTAAACCCTTCTCCGAATGGTATCAGTGACAGTTGGAAGCCATCATGCAATAAGGCTCTAACACAGACCATTAAACAAAAATTGCTCTGTAAGCCACAATGCTGCTCTTTGGCTTAAAGATCTCTTGGTAACAACTACTCTGTAAAATCACAGGAAAAATCCAGACCTTTTAGAATTTTCTTGGGCTTCTAGTGCCTAAATGAATTATTTTTGTTATACAGGTAATATGTGAAACAAAGTAACAAACCTAAGATATTGAAATAAACATTAAAAAAAAAACTTCAATATGCAATTTGGCCTGCTTCACTGTTATCTCCAGAAGAAGAGAGGTCCATCAAACTAAAACTTTTACTTAGGAAGTTTAATTTGTACCTAAAGTAGAGAAGAAAATACCATATACTGGCAGATTTACTATAAACTTTAAGACATCCATAAATTTCAAAAATATACTTCATCATTATAGTAACATACCAGACCAGAACACAGAATCTGATGATGGGTCTCAAATGACCAAATTTAACAAAGGTCTAAGGATTTAAGAAAAATGTTGAGTATCTCTCTTCCTAATATTTAAACTTATAAAAATTTATTTAGCTGAAATTAACCTGAATCAATGTCCAAAATGCCGATCATTCAGACTGATAACGAATAACTAGTAAGTTACCTCTTGCCAATCATGTTAGAGGAATAATCAAGTCTTCAAAATTTAAGTACCTATAAAGAAAAAGTTCTGCAAAACTGTCTATAATGCTAATAAACCCTTTTGTTTTGTTTTTTTTATCATATCTACTTAATTGATCTAAGATACCACTGATTATAACATATACCACTAGGAAAGAAAACTGCCAACTAAACTCTACTCTTCCATCAATTCTTAGATGTGCTCCCATTTTGAGTGTTAACATGTGAGGAGTGTGCCTTTGAATCAATGATCCACAGTGAAACTAGAGATCTGTTCTCACAGCTGGATATGCAGGCCTACATAACTGCATGACTCTCTAAGTACTAATATTTAATTCTCCTGGTCTCATATGATACTTTTCAAGATATATTTTTTAATTTTATTTATTTGAAAAAGAGTGAGAACTAGAGAGAGAGTGAGCACACACCAAAGGAGTGGGACAAAGCAGGCTTCCTGCAGACGCCCAACTGACTGAGCCACCCAGGTACCCCCAAGATATCTTCTGAGTCTAGTTATGAAAACATTCTCTTTTTGATTACTAGACTATGCAAACTCATGAACTTCCTACCTTCTCCATGTAAGTTAAACACAGAAAGTGTTAAATAGGCAGCATTTCTTTCTAAATGGCATATTTAAAAACCGGTGCAACTTATAAACGATGGCACCACCTTGGATTCAATAAAATAAAGCAAATGTCCCCTCATCCTTTTCTAGTTCATTTTCTTCTTTGGGTCCCCTAGACCCTAGTGTCCCCTAAAAGTCACAGGTTCCTCCTATCCAAAATTCCAGCTTATCTCATATCCAGCCTCTCAGTTGAGGGTAGAACTTTACTCCTAGCTTGGTAACAGATTTTGTTTCAGGTTTATTCCTACCTGCAGTGCCTGGCATGTCAAAGATGATGCTCAGAGATGAGAGGATCGAGTTAGGTATGGACTCAACCATAAAAATACTGGATGTGACAGGTTAACAGAACTGAAGGAGAGTCACAAGAGATTTCAAGCCAAGATCCATTTGCATTTACCTCCCTAACTTTTAGGTTAAACTCCTCCTATTATAAGGATCCACCCTTAGGAAAAGAGAGAAAACAGGAACTACATAACGCGGCACAGGGGAACTTGCCAACTGCCCGGCTACCCAGAGACAGCAGGGAAATACCAAATCCCTGTCCCACAAAGAGCAGCCACAGTCTTGTGCAAATGGTCTGGAGGTCGAGTGATTTATTTTTTCATCCCAACTAATGTAACGTTGTAACTCATATTTTAGAAAATGCAAATTTAACAATGTGCATATATGTATTTCTGAACTGTAATAATGTAGGCTTTAGGCAAAAATAATCTGCAAATATAATTTTTAAACCTCATTACATTTTAGATCTAATTACATCACTGAACGATATCCTATTTCAGATTTTATGATAAAAAACGAAAATATATGAGTAAAATCAGATGTAATTAAAATAATTAGAATTGGTTCATATTAATTATAAACAAAATACTTCTTCAGAAAAATTCAACTGCTCAACAAAGATTTACAACTGTATTCCTTGGAGGTTAAGTACAAGGATCTCATAAAATAATAAAGCATTTTTGGCCACATAATGAAGACTTAAATTAAGAAACACAATTTTAACTATTTTAGGTATCAGTACCCCATCCAAACTTTTGTAAGGGATAATTTAGTGTATCTGCTTAGAAGAAAAGTTTCAAAATCCCCTTAATACTAAATGATACTTTGATGACTCTTTAAGAGACTTGTAAGCACAGAACAGAAACACCGAGTTTCTCCTCCTACCCTCCCCTAACTTTTACAAATAGTTGTTTAAAAAAAAAATTACTTTTAAAAACGAAGGTTTTGGGGCACCTGCGTGGCTCAGAGGGTTAAGCCTCTGCCTTCGACTCAGGTCATGATCTCAGGGTCCTGGGATCGAGCCGCCCATCAGGATCTCTGCTTGATGGGGAGCCTGCTTCCCTCTCTTTCTCTGCCTGCCTCTCTGCCTACTTGTGATCTCTGTCAAATAAATAAATAAAAATCTTAAAAAATAAACAAAACAAAAATGAAGTTTTTCTTTTTTTTTTTTAAAAAATGAAGTTTAAATAAATAAACTTTTCAAATGACAATCCAGAATAGTGTGTGACCAGACTCCTAGAGGTGATCATGGCAGTAATGAGGTTCATCTTAAGAGTTCGGGAAGTAAAATTAAATCAGATGCTAAGTTGGTGCTCCACGTTACCATGCTCTGAATATAATTCCTAAATAATTTAAAGTAGCAGGTCTAAATTTGATAGCTCTCATCCATTTTATTTATCATAGGATTCTTTCCAATAGAAACATATTAGAGATGTGGATTGCCTGAGACAAGGTGTTCAGGGAACTTATAACACTATTAGTTTTTAGAATGTTGTAAGGTTGAATGATGCATGATATCAGGATGGGCCTAATTACTTTTAAGTTATCCTTAAAAACTATATTAAATTTGTTTCTAAATCCCATTAGACATCAACAAATCAAGACCAGGAATTTCAAAATAAACTACAGAGGACTTTATAAAGACCTTGCCATTTAAGTGAAATTTCACGTACTAGTTTAATTTACTTTTGAATATAGTAAATATCCAAACTATAAATCCTGCTTATAAACTGGCCCATTAGAACTCTAAACACATTTCACACTGAAACACTTATATTTAATGGATACACTGCCAGATCAGAGCATGAATCTTTAATGTAAGTAAAACAACACATTTGTGTAATTAAAAATTGTATGTTGCAATGCGACCAATTAACAGATCAAACAAAACAGTAGTAGAAGTTTATCTTCAAAGCTAGGGCTTGAGCAAAAGCAGGCATAACTGTTAGATGAAATTATATACACCAGGAAGCCTCAAGCAACCCAACTGTCCAGTACAGGATGGCAGATACCCACACCTTACTACCCTTCTACCTTCTTCTCATCAAGGACAAGGCTTAAACAAACAAAAAAGGCTCCAGCAATACTCCAATCTCAAAGACTGAAATCCGAGATGGCCAATAGACTGTGGACTTCAGCTTAAAGGTATTTCCTCTTCTTTTCCACTCAAATACCCCAAATGATAGTGAATGACCAAAAAAAATGATAATAAGCCAAAAGGACCAACAAGGGAAAGAAGACATAAGCAAAGAAGGAAACAACAAATATCTTGAAGGCAAAAAGCACACGGGAAAGTGGTAATTTAGCAGAATGGAAGAAGTGATGACATGAGTGCTATGGAGTGGGGACACTAATGAGAACTTACACACTCCACAAAACCTCTAAAAAGACTCAATGCTGACAGGTAACAGATAATGAAAAATGTGGGGGTAAGGCCCTGAGCTAAAAATAGAAACTAGGATAGTAACAGAGAAAAAGTATATAAAGTGCACTCCCATGCACCAGACCCAGAGAAGAACCAGTTATAAACTGAACAGGAGCACAAGGATGGAAGGTGACAGAAGAAGGTTTCTAGGAAAAAAGGGGTGGTGGCAGGATGAAGAGGATTCAAAAAGTGTGAAATATTTAAGTGGAAAATTTATTGATGGGTGTCTGAAGAATTTGGAAAAAAATAAAGCAAATGAAATGAAAAACAAGGAAATTAGTAATTCCAGGAGAAATGAAAAGTTACAAAAGAAATGAAAAATAACCACATATACTGTTTGTCTAGAGAGGGATTATATGTATGTTCATCATCATAAACAATGAGTACTGATTTAACAAAAAAAAATGTAATCATATAGGAAGGAGGACAGGGAGAGGTTACACAGAAACACGGCCCAGGTGGCAGAACCCTAGTCCTCAACTACTATAAAAGGGGAAGCCTATATAAAGGTGGAATAAACACCTTTCTGAATTGTCAAAGTAAATACTACCTTAAAGGTGTGAAGTAGATGCTTAAAGGAGAGGAGGCACTGTTCTTTTTCCTTCTAAGTCTGGGGACTATTAGATAAACTGAGAATTTATCACTTGGTGAAAATAAATCTTTAGTAAAGACTGAGGGATTTCGTGGTACAAACTCCAAGAGCATCAGAAAATGTAAGAAAAGGTTAATGTCCCTGGTTCTTCATGACACCCAACATTTCTTTACTGTAGAGTCAGAGGTAAGGCAACTAAACCCTCAGGTTACAGAGGATGTGTAAGTGCACGAGTGTATTAACTAACGAGAGAGAGAGAGAGACAAACTATCTATAATGGAACTGACTCCTGGGTTTAAAATATGGGGCTTCTGGTAGCAATTTTAGAACAAGGTAATTCTGACCAGTGGTGTCTGGTACACTGAGGACAAATAGAAAAGCTGGCAAAATATAATAAAAACACATCTACTCAAACGCAGAGAAAGCTTACAAGAGGATGAAGAATTAGCAGCTCAAGTTCTGGAAGAAGATGGGAATGCAGACAGATGAGCCTGTGGTTCACTGTTGAGTCATCTTAGTTCTCGAAATTAGATTAAGGAAATCTAAGAATTCTAGAGACTCCAGACGGTTGGCAGAGGAGAGAAAAACTGAAGATTAATATCCTTAACGGGAGAAAAAGGGCAAAAGAAGGCAAGGCAGGAGTAGAGTGGGGTCTATCACCTGTAAGACAGGTAGGTCTTCAGCAGTATTTTGCCTAGGACAATTTGCTTACTGGCCAGAGTTTTTGATTGAGAGGCATTTTGGTAATTTATAACTGTTATTTAACTCAAACTTCTGAAAAGTAGGTTGTGGTCATCACTTGTAATTCTACACATTAAATCCACCTTCATTTTGTTCTAAAAAGAGTAAGGCAATGTTAACTCACTTCTCCAATACCATTTTTCTTATCTGTGACTTATTGCTGCAATTGTTACATGGGCCAAAATGGGCAGCATTAAGCGGGTGCCACTCAGGGATGACATTTGTAAAAGTGACCAGATTCTTCATATGTCTGCAAAAAAAGACATAACTTAAATTCATTTCAATTCATTGACATCAATTTAAACAAATGCCTAAACCTTGATTTGTTTATTCATTTCCCCCCCCATGTAATAAATTAATATGCCAATGTTCTTTCCAAACCACAGTAAAGCTCTCTGTGAGTACTCTTCACTGTAAGTACATATTATTTTTTCAGTTGTGAGATGAAGAAACTGTTCAAAGCAGGGTTTCTCAAGAGCAATACCACTGACCTTTTGTACTGGGTAATTCTGTGCTGTGAGGCATTTGTCCTGTGCACTGGGAATGTTCAGCATAATCCCTGGCTTCTACCCACTAGCTGCCCAAGGGTGGCAACCAGGAGCTCCAAACACCACTAGATGTCCCAGGAGGTGCAAAATAGCCCCTAGCTGAGAATTACGGTTTCCAAATTTATTAAGAGCTCATCCCTTACTTAGAAAATTCACAATCTGGCTATCCATATTGACAACCAAAACCGAAAAAAGGCATTTCCAAATATACAATCAGAAATACATACAACTCAACTTTCTTGATCTTAAGAAATTAGAATCCCAGTTGTGAAATAATTCTGTTTTCACAGGTTACAGAAGTTCTAAATTTGCAGTTTAGCCTGAATACTTGACAGCAACAGGCACTTAAATAGAAATTTAAATATGTACACTATATCTCAACTAGATTTACCTCGGTAAAAATACCTTTAAAAGAGCAATTAATTACCTAAAAGGCACTAGCTTTTTTTTTTTTTTTTTTTTAATAAACAATAAGAAACACTGTTCAATCATAAGTGAAATAAGCACAGGCTGTTACAAACACACCAGTTCTCGGGGAAGCTAACATTTTAAAAGCAAAACAGCATAAAGTTATCACTAAAATTGAATGACTTATTTCTAGTAAATTCTCACTTCTCACAGGTGACTGCTGAGTAAAGGCTCCTATATTTTAGTCTACAAAAAGGGAGTCTGTCTCAGCAAATAAATGTTAACGCTCCACATGACAGCAAATATTTTGAGCACTTACTATGTGCAAAAGCAGGGTGCTGTACTAAGCACTTGTCTCCCAAACAACCTTAAGTGGCAGGTACCATTCTTCTCCCCATTTTACAGGTGAGGAAAGTGAAACACAGAGAACATATCAGATGATAAATGATAGACCTGAGATTTGAATCCAGGGAATCTGACTCCAAATATCATGTTTTTAAACTCCCTCCCAAATATACCCTGTAAATCAAATAAAAGATCTTAAACTGGCCCTAAAAACAGCAGCACAAAACCATGACTTTGGTAGATATTTTCCCATTAGATTTAGCGGAAATGTTTTAAACTATGATATACACTAAGATGTATTTAATGAAATGCTACTTCATTTTAGCTTTTCCTCTATTTTTAGAACAAAGCAATTAAAAAAAAAAAATCAAACCCAAATGCCAGTGGCTTCTTTCCTTGAATCCTCAGTGTTTTTTATATACGCCTCCAAAATGCACTTAACATTTTGTATTCAAGTCACTTAATGCATCCAACAGATCAAAAATAATTACTAAGTCACTGACCCTCAATTATGTGTTTATATGTTACCACCCTAACTAGCCAGCCTGAATTTGGCCAGGATAAAGATTATTTTTCTCTTGAGTTCCTGGCACATAAAATATACTCAACGAAAAGCTGTCAAACAACTCAGATATGGATTTTGGAAAAACTGTAATTAAGCTGATTTTAATCATCAAGCTTGTTTATTATTATTTAAAATCCAGGTGGTGATTAAGGAGTATACCAGAGTGAGTAGGAAAGTCTGAGGCCAGGAAACCTAAGCTTGAATTTTGTCACTTAGTAGTGTGTCACCTTGGGCCTTGCCTACATGTTTAACACCTTTCAAGGTTCACTTTTCACATGTGTAAAGTGAGAATACCAGATTAATTCATATAAATCAGTGGCAGAAGACCAGGAATTACTCATTCTAATACTCACAGAAAATTATTTAAGTCCTAGATGAGAGTAAAAATGCTTATTCTTACTCTGTTCTAATACTTTTGAGTTAACTGGTTTAAAAAAAAAGTTTTCTGGTTCTGTTGCTTGTATTCCTTGGAACATTCTCTCAGACCTGACTCTCCTTGATTGACTGCTACATACCAAAAATAATCTCAATTTAGGCAATGAGTATCTAAGGAATAGTTTTCTCACATATTTTTATTTAATAATTTTAAGAGACTCCAAATTTTTTAATTTGCTAGTAGGTAAGAAAAGAGGAAAGGACAGGTCTCTCTAGTAATTTGAATAAATGACCAACAGAACCAGTTTGGTAATCTTTTTAACTGCCAGCCAGCAACTTTCTCTGTGTGATGAAAACTTTCCCTGACTCCTCTTCCAAATCCACTCTTTCTATTATGTGGTCAGTGTAAGGAAGCAAAAGAAATCCACTGCTGGCTTTCTTCTCATGGTTCTTCCCAAGTTCCAATCTCAGGGCATGAAACGGTGAAGTGTGTCGATCATGATCCCTCTAATCCTCACCTAAGTGCATCAGGGAAGCAGAAAGTAGGTTGAGAGAGCTCACGTGCAAGAGGATTCTGGTGGTGGCTGGTCTTTCATAGACGAACAGGATAACCTAAGCTACTTCCCAGAACTGCTGCCAGGCTCTGGGAGCCTCAAATCAGTTTCCATGATGTTAAAAAACATAACCAAAAAAAACCAACCAAACAAACCCCTAGTTGCTAACAGAGGAATAAACAAAATACATACTACTTCAAGGAATGCTAAGAAGTATTCTTCTTCACAGGGAACCCAGAGGGGACACTGTGAGGGGAATATGCTGCTCTTCCATTTGTTGCCCCTTCCACTGAAGAGCTTAAGAAAACTCCTACTAATTAATAATCCAGCAAACCATGGTTTTCTATTCTTCCAGTTTAAAGATTTTATTTATTTAGCTGACAGAGAGAAACACAGCTAGAGAGGGAGCACAAGCAGGAGGGGTGAGAGAGGGAGAAGCAGTCCTCCTGCCCAGCAGGGAGCCCGATGTGGGGCTCGATCCGGGGACTCCCCGATCATGACCTGAGCCGAAGGCAGTCGCTTAACCAACTGAGCCCCCCAGGCGCCCCTATTCTTCCTGTTTAAAAAAGCAAATTGTAGTTTCTGGAGCTCAAATTCTTCCTTTTAATCTTAATGGTGGGGAGACTTCAAGATATGGTAGGAAATTTTACTGGGTGCAGAAGGAACAAGGGAGAGAGCAGTGCTATAAACGGAAGCAAGTTTTACTCAAATTTTATTATTTGGAACCATTTTCAATAAAATACATCTATTTTAAAAAAAAGAGAGAGAAACTAACCTATTTTGATACTTGTGTCCACACTGTGAACATTCAAAGTTCCAAGAGAAAGAATACATGAAGAGCTTTTCAATGAGGGGGTCCATTTTTAAGAGCAGGGGAAGTGCAAACACGGGGCTTTCCATACCACCTTCAAAAAGAAAAGGGAAAATTATTGCTCATAATTAACTGAAAAAAGTGAACCAAAATTACTGTTATCTTTTCTCACTATACTCACAGTACAAATACATGTGAAAATATACATGACAGAGTAAGTTATTCAAAGTTGGGCAAGAGGAAGTTATTAAGAATCTTTTTTTTTTTTTTTTTTGGAAAGAGAGTGCATGCATACAGAGGGGAGAGGCACAGGGAGAGGGACAGACGGAGCCTGATGCAGAGCTTAATCTCACAACCCTGAGATCAAGATGTGAGCTGAAATCAAGAGTCATACACTTAACTAACGGAGCCATCCAGGCCAGGGGAAGTTTTTAAAGCGTTTTTCTAAAAATGTCCATCATAAAGATTTAATTATCATTTCAGTCCCTGTCTCTCATTTTTCTTGGTGGACACTTGTAAAAATTTTTTAAGGACAAAAGACCCATACTATCTCCTAGACTTTTTTTAGCTTTTCTCTGGAAAAAAAAAAAATTCTCAGAGCTATAACAGCCCTAAGATATAAAACAAAATTATAATACAGTTCATAAAAATTATAATAAAGTATTATAAGAAAATACATAAATTTTGTTTATGTATGTTTGAATTTGAGTATGAAATTGTTCACCAAAAATAATAAAAATAATATATCCAGTTTAACACTGTAGAACGTCAGAGGTGGACAGAATCATTAAAAAGCCATTTCTAGTCCCACTCTCTTGTTCTATGTGTGAAGAGGACATGACACACAAGGTTAAAGGGCCAGCCTCAAATCTCCCCACTCCTCATTTACCACTCTTCGTAAACTCTTTAGTCTCATCTTATAACAATTAAAATTAGGGGTGCCTGAGAGGCTCAACTGGTTGAGCCTTGGCTCTTGATTTCATTTCAGGTCGTGATCTCAGGGTGTGAGACCGAGTCCCTCACTGGGCTCTGAGTGGAGCGGGGAGTCTGCTTGAGATCCTCTTGCTCTCCTTCCCCACCACCCCACCCCTGGCTGCTCTCTCTCAAATAAATCAATCTCTAAAAAAAAAAAAAAAAAAAAAAAACAATTAAAATTAAACTTCAATGACTTTAAGACTAGAGAAGATCTGATTCCTGGTGTTGTTAAAATAAAAACTAAATAGAAAATCCAGTCGTCCAGTTTTTAGATCAACAGGCAAATCAAACAGGAGGATTTATAGTCTCCTCTTACACTTGTTCTCCAATTGGTTTCTTACCTTCCTATCCCCAGGGAAGCTTAGATGCTACCCTACCGAGTCAGCCCTAGAAAGAACTGGAGTCCTTCCCTCCACTACCTCCCCTGGGACAGTCTCACTTCCACGGTCCAGTTCTTCCCCTAGCCTGGAGTGACAGTGGCTTGGAATGAGGCCAGGAGGAGTCACCTTGGCAAGAGCCAACTGCAGAGCAGGAGGTGTTACCGCCCAAGCACGCTTTATAAATACCAGTAGTTACAAAGGCTATTTTAACAGTCACCTTTGTGGTACAGTCCCACCACTACCTTTGTACAAAAATCAAAATCAAGTTTTTTTTTATAAAGAGAAATAAATACAAATCAGTCTCCTAAACAGGAACACACATGGCATCACCACACACATAAAGAGCACGTAGTACAACAGGAGTTTGTGAAGTCACTAGCATTTAAATCTTACTCTACTATAACTAAACATTAATCAAAAAGTAAATAATTTATACCTCATAATGACAACACAGAATCTTCAGGTCTAAAAATACATACATGAACCAAAATATGAAAGAATAAAATATCAAAGAAGAGCACACTGTTAAATAAGTTATATGCATACGATCATTTTAGGAAATTTATATAGCTCTTAATTGATCTTAATTATTTTTCCTTTGTTAACTAATTTTATGGGTATTAAGCATAAAGCATCCACTAGGGATCATATAGTACCAATTAATTCCAACTTTTGTTACCTCCTGCTGAAACTGGGTGACTGCTCCGCCTCTAGTATCTACACCCCAAAACCTACCCAACTACCTAGTTTGCATATTTCCCCAAAATGACATCATTTGCCATGATACAAATCTTTGCTGTCTAGTCAAGTTTTCCCTTCTGATAATTGGTCATTAATGTTTTCTGGCCACATTTCTAAAGTGATGTACAGAATTCTTTAAAAGATATCCAGAATATTATTCCTTTGTTCTATCTTTGCCCAGAAGTTTCAAACTCCAATGCGATCATATCTACCACTATTTTATGTACCTTATAAGAAATTCTTCTCCACTGAGTGGTAAAATATTTACCCATATTTTATCCCTAAGTTCTGCAATTCTGGTTTTCCATGTTTAGGTCTTCGAATAGGCTGAAGTTACTTCTGACTACAGTGTCAACTATGGATCCAGTTTCTCCCGTCTCAGGAACCAACTATCCCAGCACTACCTACTAAACAGCCTTTCTTTTCCCCACTTACCTGCATCACCCCCTCCGTCATACAGTATGACGTACACAAAAGGGGAGGGTTTTCATCAGGACTCTATTCTGTTCTACCGGTCTGTGTATCTTTACACTGGTACGCCTATCTCAAAGACTAAATCACTCTTTAAGCTTACATAAATAAGTACAAACCACAACAATTTGAGTTTTTCTTTGAAAAATTAGACATCAGAGAAAAAGAAAAAATTAAACTGAAGAGAGCAGTTACCTTTATGGGAAGGTAAGGAAGAACAGAATTAGAGTACAAAGGGGACTTCACGTGTATTTGTAATATTTTATTTCTTAAACTGCAAGGAGGGTGAACAGAAATGATAGTTTATAATGTATTTTTAAAAAGCAATAATCAAAATGATACAATGACTGATCTCAAAAATTTAACAAACACTCAGGGTCAGTACAGATTCTACTTCTTTTTCTTTAGTACTTGAAAGTACACATAACATTCAGAATAAAGACACATACATTGTAGGATTTTAAGATGCTCTCCAAAGCAAATATTAGATTTCACTAGTAAGATCTTAAGTTCCAACACAGCACCTATTACTGCTGAATGAGTAGTATGAACACAAACAAGAGAGGAATTTTATTGTATTAGAAGAGCTGTATGCTTGCCCAACTGCTATGATTGCACAAAATAATAATTTAAATTCCTTCTCTGTTACACAGAAATCACAGCCCAAGGCAGCAGTGGAACAAGATACAAACTTGTTTCAAATATAATTATCAGGGCTAAGAGAAGTGCTGATTCAGACTTGGGGAGAACCACTCTTTAATTCAAATGCGAACTGGAGCAGGGACCCTGAATAAAATATCTCCAGTTACTCTAGGAGGGAAAGGATACCTGCAAAATGCACCATGGGAGCCCCTCAGTATATACTCAGGTAACAGAAAAGGCTCCTCTGAAATGAGTATCCACCCAACAGATCAGTGGTCTGGGTTAAGAACAGGGGCTAAAGGTGCCTGAAGAAAACTTATAGGGTGACAGAACTGTTCTCTACCTTGATTGTGATAATGGTTATACACTATATACACTTAAAAAGGGTTTTACGATTACAGAAATTATACTTTGTTAAAAAGGAAAAAAAAGAATATTCATCCCATCTGAGGTCCTACCAACAGTCCTTTAGACCTAAAGGAGACAATACCAAAGATCTGGCATATGGAAATTCATTTATTCTTTTTGTAACACTAAAAATACTTCGAAAGCCTCTAGTGCCCTAGCTCTACTCTGCTTCAAGGCCAAAAGCTCAATCACAGGGAACGAAGTAGGGCTCATTCTTCTGCCCTTTTTAAAAGTAAGTGAGCTTTGGGGCACCTGGGTGGCTCAGTTGGTTAAGTGACTGTCTTTGGCTCAGGTCATGATCCCGGAGACCCGGGATAGAGCCCCACATCGGGCTCCCTGCTTGGCAGGAAGCCTGCTTCTCCCTCTCTGGCTCCCCCTGCTTGTATTCCCTCTCTAGCTGTGTTTCTCTCTGTCAAATAAATAAATAAAATCTTAAAAAAAAAAAAAGTAAGTGAGCTTTACCAAAAGGTTATCTGTATATCTCTCCTTAGATTTTACTGATGAAAATTCCTAAATTGGTCTATTCCTAAACCAATCACTGGCAAGGGAAGTTCAATTACTGTGGTTGGCTTTTTAGATCAGACATTCTCAACCCTGTCCCTCCTTTAAGAATCATGCAGGGGCTTCTAAAAATTGCTGATACCTGAGCTCCATCCCTGAGATTCTTATTTAATGGACCTCAAGCACTTTTTACTTCCCTAGGTCAAGGTTGAAGACACTGAATTAGTCTACTGGAGGAAAGTATTGAAAAAGCAACCCAAGGTGTCCACCCTTGAGTATCCACCTGGTTCTGAGAAATGCATTCACTTTCAAGGGGTGGAACACAAGCCTGTTATGTTTTTATGGAAACAACAATGCTGTCCACCAATGATTTAACCAGTGGTAGGTTCCAAAATGAAACTATACAGGTTCTCTCTCCTAAGAATCTAATCACCCAAAGCAATAAAATAATAAAATAGTATTATATTTTCTTATGATGTAAGTATTTCTTTATGGTAGATGAATAGTACAGTTAAAATTATACAAATTACTTACCTAATGTGCATCTAAGCTGCGGCTGAAGCCTAATGAAAATTTCATCTCTGACTTCATTCAGACAGGTTTCTATCTTTGCAAGTATTTCTGAAGTAAGTTTTTTACCATCTCCACCTAAAAAAGAAACAGATTATCGATTTCTTATCAATCTCTATCCTTCCACACGAAATTAAGATATTACCAAGAAAGTTCATCAGTCAATAAATTTAGCAGATACAAAATGAAAAACACAAAATTTCCTTAATTCTTATTCCTCCCTCTGTCCTATACCATATATTGCCCTAATCTTCCCTCATCCCAATATAATTGGTTCCAATCGCATGAGCCAACATCATTGTACTTGACTAAATCTCAGTAAAAGCCTTTCACATACAAATAATCACAGGCCTACCAAGAGTGATGCTTTCAGATATTCTGCCTATCTCTGAAACAGCTGAAGGAAGTTTTATCTTTACATGTGATTATTACTCATGCTGGAGACAACATCTACTCATTTATTTCTTTCTATATTTTTTATTACTTCACATGAATTTGCTTCATTAAAAACTTTCTGGCTAGTTACTACACTCCACCTGAATCAGAGTTTTGTTAACCATTGTCCTAGTGCTGGACCATTGTTTCTTTTTTCACTATTATAAATACTATCATAATAAACATCGTTTGGACACATACCTATCCATGATTTTGTTCATTTCTTTAGGATTAAAGTCCTCAAAATAGAAATATTATGTCAGAAAACCAGCCCCCTTATGCATCTGACTCTAGCTATTCTTAAGCTACAAAGGATTTCACCAAAATCTCTTATAAATAATTCATATGGCTTGATCATACTGTTAATATGTTTAACTATGAAAAATCTGGATTCTCCTATAATATGATGTAAGCAGTAACCAGAATTTTTCTTTAATCATTCCAAGAAAAAAAACTTACAATTCAAAGTCAACTTACGAAATGCAATTACAATCATATTATAAAAACTAATTATTCTGTAAAAAATTATTATGACTGAATATATAATATGGGTGAAATAAAGACAATTAAGTGTACACTTACTAACGTATAGAACTGCTGAATCATTTCACTGTACACCCGAAACTAATACAACACTGTATGTTAATTATAGTTCAATTAAAAAAAGCCACAAAATAAAAAAATGCTTTATAAAAAAATTAATATAATTAAAATTAATTCAACATGCAAGTAAAAATTTGAACAAGAAATATACCCTTCTGTAATAATCAACTGAACCGTCACCTAACTTAGTATGGGGTTCCTATAATTATAGAGAACACAAATACAGTGAAGAAAAGGCAAAAACAAAAATGCTTGTAAAAACTGAATTTTAAAATCTGCAAAAAATTCCATCTCAAAGAAACTCAAGTTGAAACAGTTTTTCTTTTCTAATAAAATTATAACTTAAAATGTTTATACTTGGGGTACCAGGGTGGCTCAGTCATTGAGCGATCAGGCTCCCTACTCAGTGGAAAGCCTGCTTCTCCCTCTCTCATTCCCTTGCTTGTGTTCCCTCTCTAGCTGTTTCTGTCAAATAAATAAAATCTTAAAAAAAAAAAAAAAAGTTTGTACTTAAAGATGATCTGAGTGCTCTGGGATTTTTTTTCTACATATGAAAATGGAATTACATGTTGATATAACCTTTTGGAAAGCCACTCAGAAAAACTCTTTATATTCAAATTTTAATATCCCTTCTAAGATATAATTGGCAATGTATGGATTCAAAGGATATATGGACTATCTGCCATGGTGTTTATTCATAATTGCAAAAAATAATAAGCAGCCTAAATGGATCAACAACAGGGAAAAAATGTGTAAGAGTTATATAAAAGACTGCATGACCAAAGACAAGTTGAATAAAGGTGAGGATTCTTATACTACCAGACAGCAATAACCATGGTAATTAAAATAGTGTGATACAAACACAAGAACAGATGAAGTAACCAAGAAAACAAAACTGAGAGTTAAGGAACAGGTGCACACATATATGGAAGGCTGTATAACAAAGGTGGCCTGGCAGATCAGTTAAGAAAAATTTGGAGTTAGGAGCTAGGAAAAACTGGCTAGGCAATGGGGGGGGGGGGGGATAACTGTCACACACAAAACTTAACTTTAGCTGAATTAAAATTAAACAAAACTTTGACTTTTCAGTGAAAATATAGATGAATGACTTTCTAATCTTGGAAAAGGAAAGATTCCTTTTAAATGTCAGAAGTATGAAGTATTACTACCTACAAAAGAAAAGATTAACAATTTCTGTACATCAAAAGATATCTTTAAAAAAGTAAATACACAATATACAAATTGGGAATTTTAGCAACACACTGACATAAAGATAGCAACAAAGACACACAGAAACTCAAAACAAATACATGGCAATAGAACAAATATAACGGTAAGACAAACAGGCATTTCACAAAAGAGGAAACATGATCAATTCTACACTTAAAGAGCTGTCCAACCTCTTTAAAATTTGAGAAAGGCAGAGAGGTGGGTAGGGGATAGGTTAAATAGGTGAGGAGACTAGGGAGTACACTTGTGAGGAGTACCAGGTGATGTATGGAACTGCTGAAAAACTGTACCGTATACGCCTGAAACTAATGAAACACTGTATTAACTGAATTAAAATAAAAATGTAAGTAAAATGTCAGAAAGGCAAATCAAGACCATAAACCATTTCACATCATTCAAATAGCAAAATTCTACAAACGTGAAAATAAGAGGGAGAATGTATCAGGAAGACCTCTCACATATTGCTAATGGGAGTACTGATGGATACAATCAGTTTGCAAAACAATTTGCTATTATCTTGTAAATCTGAACTTAGAGCCTATGATCTGTTTTAAAATTTATTTGAGAGAGTGAGTGAGGGAGCACATTCACATAAGTGGGGGGGGGGATAAAATCTCAAGCAGACTCTGTGCTGAGTGTGGACCCTGACACAAAGCTTGATCCCATGACTGTGAGACCATAACTTAAGCCAAAATCAAATTGAATGCTTAACTGACTGAGTCACCCAGGTGCCTCAGAGTCTATGACTTGATTCCAGTCCTATGGTATACCGAAAAGAAACTCTATTTGAGCCCAGGCATAGTCACAGCAGCACTATTTAAAATGGCAAAAAACAACTCAATGATAGGTAAATAAATACACTGATATATTTACAAAATGGACATCTACAGCAATGAAAAATAATGAGCCACCAATACAAGCAGCTTCACAGATAAATCTTTATAAGAAAACAGAATGGGGCGCCTGGGTGGCTCAGTCAGTTAAGCAGCTGCCTTCAGCTCAGGTCATGATCCCAGGGTCCTGGGATCAAGTCTCACATGCTCTCCCTTTCCCTCTGCTACTCCTGCTTATACTCTCTAATAAATAATCTTTTTTAAAAAAAGAAAGGAAAAAAGGTCCCAGAAGACATTCTGTACAGTACCTTTTTTTTTTGACAGAGAGAAACACAGCTAGAGAGGGAGCACAAGCAGGGGGAGTGAGAGAGGGAGAAGCAGGCTCCCCACTGAGCAGGGAGCCCGATGTGGGGCTCGGTCCCGGGACCCCGGGATCATGACCCGAGCTGAAGGCAGATGCTTACCAGGTGCCCCATACAATATCCTTTTTACTAAGTTCAAAACAAACTAAAATAGGAACATACTGTTTAGCAATACATATGCCAAATAAACTATTTCAAAAAAGAAGAAATGATAAAACACATTTCAGGTTAGTAATTACCTTTGGGGGTAGAGATGGAGGATGGGATGGGGAGGAACACATAAGTACATTAAGTTATTGGAAGTATTTTAATTTTTTTGGTTTGGGAGGTGGGTTCATAGGTATCCTATTTTCTAAGAAAAAATGAAATATATCTCTCACTGGGAATAAAGATTTTTGCAGAATAATGAGTGATTTGTATTATCTCCCACATTATGAGACATAACCATTAACTTTTTTTTAAGATTTTATTTATTTGTCAGAGAGAGAGCGCGAACACGAGTACAAGCAGGCTCCCTGATGAGCAAGGAACCTGATGTAGGACTCAATTCCAGGACCCTGGGATCATGAACTGAGCCAGCAGATACATCTCTGAACATTAACTTCTTTATAAGTAAAAGAGGAATAAATTATTACCAACCTTTAATTCCATCCAACTGGTTGGTGTGCAGCTTATTGGCTTGATTATACTTCATAAACAACTGCCAGAACACAGAGTCCTCATTAGAGCACAGGTTAGTCACAGTGTGTTTTAACCCTTCCAAGTGCACCAATGCTGACAGAATACAATCTAACCAACAGAGAGCATTAGCGTTTTTCCATTGGACACATAAAGACTGGCAAAGTGATGTACATTTGCTCTCCGATGCCATTTCCAGTTCAGATGTGCATCCTTCATTCTGAGAAATCCCTCCAGTTCCAGAAACATCAACTGTATTAGGATATTCTTCAGCAGCCATGTCAGTAATATCAGCCTCCAATATCCCATTCTGTTCCAAGGAATCAGGTGTCCTAACTGGATTCTGTGGACCACTGTGTGGTAAATCAGGTAAGTGAGATGAGGTTTCATCATATGCTTCTCCATTATGTTTGCTGTTCAAAACCTGCTCACCAACAATATTATTTTTAGTCTTTTTAGCATGTGCTAAAAGAGGTGAATCTTTATAGCCGGTTTCCAAGAACTTTCTTTTTTGAGGCTTATTTGTTGTGTGAGAATCTTCCAAATCAGGAGAAATTAAGTTATTAAGTGATTTAGAGCCCAAAGGATAGATGCACTAGAAAGAAAAAAGAAAATGATAAAGACTACAAAAAAGTCAAATAAAGGTCAAGTTTTACATTATAATTTCTATGTCATGAAAGATACATATAAAATTTTAGCATCAATACAATTAAACCGATCTAGATTTAAAGGAACTAGGAACAAACCATTATTAAATCAAAATTTGGCCCCCAAAAGCATAATTTTCCCTAGCTACTTTGAGCAATCAAGGGTTTAATCGGATCCACACCAGAGGAAGCTAATAAGGAAAACATATATACTTCTGTTTTATAAAACCTAATGTTGAGTGAATTTACAAATTTCAAAATTTAAATTAACATTCTAGGATGAGTGTTACTCTTTTTGGGATCTTCTGGGATAGGCATACTGTCTAACATTAAAAATTGGCAAAGTATTTCATTTTTGAGGTGAAGCATTTTCAAGTAAAATCTGCATTAGTAATTTCTGTGGTTCTTAATTCTAAAACTGAGTATTAATCTGAGAGCACATCAGCATTATCAATTTTACATCCTTACTGGATCTAAGTGTTAAACTGGCTAAATTTTAACTTCATCAAATCTTATTATGTATTAACACAATTTCAGCCAAATTATCAAAAGTGTAAGTAAATGACCAAAATAACCAATCTTCCCCCAAGTTTGAAACCTAGGAAAATATTTTAAAAGACAAATTCAAGAAATCTAATAAACTATGTGTCCTCACTTAAAATAAATGCCTTTTTCTACACAAGCATGGTAACTGCTATTTTGGTGGCCTCTTCGGAACTAAAGAACTACCCCTCCTGCTACTCATGCCCTGGTAGAGTCAGTCCTCTGCTGCATCACTCTGGGCTTAGCCATGGGACCAGCTCTGACCGGATGGTCACAAGTACTATGCATATGGAAGCCTCATAAGCATGAGCTCATTAGACTAGTTCTTTTGGAGCCTTCTTTCCTGAATACTCCTTCTTAAAGAAGCCCCATCCATTATACTGTGAGGAGCCCCATTAGCCTCACAGAGAGAATTTCATGGAAAAGAACTGAGATCCTGGCTGACTGCCTGAGCTGAATTCCCAGTTGGCAGCCAGCACCAACTGCCAGCTACGTGGACATTTTAGGTTTCCTAGCCAACAGGAGGTGAAGTGTAAGAACTATCTGGGCAACTCACAGACTCATGAGAAATACAAGTCAAGCCATTAAGTTTTTTTAGTCAATAGGTTGTAAGCAACAGATACTGAAATGCACTATATCCTCTTTTCAAGTACACCTTCTTCTATACAAATGAACACTATGCTCAAAATATTGTACTTATGAACTTCTTTAGTTTAATAAGGTTAAGTTCTGGATTCTTCTCACTGTTACCAACTAGTAATGCACTTCCCAACCAACAACCTTACCCTCAACTTTATACCTTGGGAGTATTTCCTAGAATCTACCATAGGTCAGAAAACAGAGAACACTTTAAAACAGCAATAATTTTGTAGTCATAGTCATAGACAGATATATACCCCCCAAAATGAAAGCAAGACCTCAATGAAATATTTGCACACCCATATCCACTGCAGCATTATTGAGAACAGCCCAGAGGTGAAAGCAATCCAAATATCCATGAATGGACAAATGGATAAGGAAAATGTGGTATATACATACAATGAAATATTATTCAGCCTTAAAAAGTAAGGAAATCGGTTCACAGGCTACAACATGTATAAATGTTGAGAACATTATACTAAGTAAAATAAGTCACAAAAGGACAAATGTGGTATGATTCCACTTACATGAGGTACCTCAAGTAGTCAAATTCATAAGACCAAAAGCAGAATTGTGGCTTTTCAAAGCATGGGGGAAGGTGAAAATGGGAGCTGTTATTCAGTGGGTACGGAATTTGAGTTTTTCAAGATCAGAAAGTTCAAGAGATCTGTTGCATAATAACGTCACTACACCTAACACTCCTGAACTGTACACTTACAAATAATCAATTAACATGGTAAATTTCATTTTTTTAACAATTAAAAACTTTTTTAAAAACAAAAAATATTTTTTGATCAAAAAATGTTTAATTGATTATTAAAATCAATAAAAATTGATTAAAAATTTTAATTATCTCAGAGTCAAGGTCATGCTGTTTATAGCCTACCAGCACCTCTACTTAATTAAAACCAACAAACAATCAAGGACCCTGGAGCAGCAAAGTTTAGTGGTCTAGATTTAGTGGTTTCCCCCTACATTATCTGCAAATGTCTCAAGTGACTTTTCTATCTGTAACTTGTGCTCCAATCATAGGGCCAATTTAAAATATACGTTGTCCCTGTCCATTTTTTCCCTTTTATAAATTAATGCTTTCAGATTTTTATCTCTTTATACCTCAACTTTAGTTTCTACTTTATATTTATAATGAACATGTCATTTTGGTAACTATGAGTTTTTTAGCTTATCTTCAAAAAAAGGAAAGTCATAAAATGATACTAGAGTATTACTTCTCATATCTAGCCCAACCACGCAAGAACATTTAAAATCTAAATGTTTGTAAAAATCTAATGCTCCCTCTTTCACTCATTTTTTGAGCAGCTTAAATACATTCCCATCTTCCTATAAAACAAAGGAAAACATTGCACATTACCTTATATTTAGAAAATTATAAGGTATGCCAAAAACAAACTATAAAAATATTCACCAAAAAACATGTAATAATTTACGTTCATTTTACAAATGAAAAAAAGAAAATGAATGTTTTCTGACAACTTAAGAGCCTTATATAAAAAAAAGAGCCTTATAATTTTCATGCTTTTAAAAGAAAACTAAACAAGCATTCCAATAAAAATAAATCTCCCTAGTTTGAAAACACTTGAATTTCAACTTATTAATTTAAAAGCACAGTGTGAATCTTGTGCTTTTTTCAAATCAAGAAACTTCTGATTAAGAGGGGTTTCCTACGTCGTTCTTTGCAATTTGTCAATCAAAAGCAGAATGTTCGGTAGACTTCAAATTTCACAATAAAAAAATTAACAAATTAATTCAAAGGTCTTATAGACCAAGGATGAGCAAACTTGACCTGTAAAAGGCCAGATAATTATTTTAGGCTCTGTGAGCTAGTCAAGGTCTCTGTCGTAACTACCCAAGTCCGCCACTGTATTATACAAGCAGCCATAGACAATGCAAAAATGAGCATGGCTACATTCCAGTAATACTTTTTTTTGGAATACCGAAATTTGAAATTCATATAATTTTCATGTATTACAAAATAGTACTCTTTTCATTTTTGCCTAATTGTTTAAAAACGTAACTATCAGGGTGCCTGTGTGGCTCAGTCCTTTAGCTTCTGCCTTCGGCTCAGGTCATGGATCCTAGGATCAGGCTCCCTGCTCAGTAGGAAGCCTGCTTCTTCCTCTCCCTCTCCCCCTGCTTGTGTTCCCTCCCTCACACACTCTGTCAAATAAATAAACAAAACCTTTAAAACAAATAAATAAATAATAAAATAAAATAAAAACAGAACCTAACTATCGTTCTTAGCCTAGTGGGTGTCATATAGAGTTTGCTGATTCCTGGCTCAAGCCAATCTACTTATGAAATACATTGGGCTCTTACAGAATAGAAGAACACTTCCTAAAAATCACATCAATAATTACAGTTCTTTTTTTACATCTACAAAGTATATACTTAAAATTCTTGGTCATACATTTTTTTCCTTATCACTTAAAAAAAATGCTTCAAAACTAAAGACACAAATAATACCTCTAATTTTAATACCTAAAACCTAATGTCCTAAGGATAGGATAGGGACTTCTTTATTATGGCAGTCATGTTTAACCTTAAAGAACTCTACTGAAATACTACACATTGTTTGGAAGAGAGGAAAAAAGTAGTTTTTTCTAGAAAGATTTCTCTTTCTCATCGTTACCATTCTACAACTTTGCTCTGGGCTAGTTAATGAGTAAAAACTCTATATAGTCTGCTGTTAAGATAAGCTGTCAAACCTCCTAACATCAAGCCCTCTCATTGTTCAATAGAGTTCACTGTCGGCTTCAGGGATAGCTCTCCAGCAATTCTGTGACACTTTCTATTTTCCACTCTCCACTGGATATATTCAGCATACAAGCATGCTGTTATTTTTCCCAACTTAAAAATTTCCTCCTCCAGGTACCACCTCACATCTATAATTTCTCATCCTCTCCAATTTTCTATCACTCACTCCAATCAAACTTTCCTTTATCACTAATACTTTACCCAAAATATTCTCATCAAGGTTCTCAATGACACCCACAACACTCTAGCCAGCCAAAGGCGAACTGACTCTTCATTCTCCTTGAGTTCAAAGTAAATAATTTCTTCCTTACATATTTTTTTCATTTGACTTCCAGGACAAAATACTCTCCCCTTTCTGGGTTTACTCCTACTTCACTGTCCACTTTTCCTCTTACTCTTCCTGGTTCTACCTCATCTCTCCAATCTCTTAATGCAGAGTGTAACAGGGCTTAGTCCTTAGATTGCCACCAATACTTCTAGGCAAAATCAAGCACTTTTATGGTTCAATTATCTACAAGCTGATGACCCCCAAATATATCTCTCTAACCACACTCTCTACCTAATACCAGACACCTAGTTCCAACCACTTATTCCATATACCCTCAAGTACTAGACGGCTGTCTCAAGCTTGACTGGTCCTGGCCTGATCATCCCCCCAAATCTTCCTCTTCCCAAACTCTGTCTCATCTTAGTAATCGGCAACTCCACTCTTCTAATTATGCAAGCCAAAAATCTGGGAATCATCCTTGATTCCCACCTCTCCTACTATGTATCCCAATCTTGCAGCAAATGGTTTTTGGCTCTACTTTCAAAATATATAGATAACCCAACTATGGCTCATCACCTTAGCAACTATTTGCTCCCCATGGAATATTCTAATTGTCTTCCAACTAGTCTCTCTACTTCAGGTCCTGCTCATTACATATACTTTCAACACAGAAGCCACAGTGATCCTTTTAACATGTAAATCAGATTATGTCACTCCCTGTTATGGCTCTTCATTTCAGTCACAGTAAAAGCCAGAGACTTTACAATGGTCTCTAAGACTCTACTTGGTCCAGTCCCTTCTCCATTATTTTTCTAACCCATCTTCTATTACTCTGCTTTACTTAACTCAAATCCAGCTCTGCTAGTTTCCTTGCAGTAGAACAAACATGCACCAGGTAACCTCTATCGCTCAGGGCCTTGTACCTGCCACTCCTCCTGCCTGGAATCCTTGTCCATCTGACATCCACATGGCCTGTTCTTCATCTGTTTCAGGTTTTTGCTCAAATGTCACTTTCTCAATCAAGAGTTCTCCTTCACCACTTCTATTTAAAACTGCTAACTACCCATTCCCTAACACTCCAGTCCCTGGGTTTTATTTTTTCCCATGGCACTTTTCATTACTTCATATACAAAATATGTAACTTACTTATTTTTCTCCTTCTAGAACATACACACCTTTGTTTTTAAAAAGTATTTATTTATTTGGCAGGGAGAGAAAGCATGCATGCATGCATGGGTACACACAAGCAGGGAGAGCAGAAGGCAGAGGGAAAGAGAGAAGCAGGCTCCCTGCTGAGCAGAGGGTTGGACCTGGGGCTCCATCTCAGAACCCTGGGATCATGACCTAAGTCTAAGGAAGACACTTAACCTAACTGATCGACCCAGGTGCTCCCATAACCACCTTCTTGAGGTAAGATACCTTTTGCTTTACACATTGTATCCTAGCCTCTAGAACACTGCCAACATGGTGACACTCAAAAAAAAAAAAAATTATTAATAAATGCAAAAAGAAACTTATTTCTATTTGTAGGAATGCCTACGATATTCTTCAAGTTACACTCAGAAAAAGTATCTAGCACCAACAGTGTGATTTAGTTTAGTATTTTGCAAACTTGACTGATCATGAGACTCATCCCCCAAAGTTACAAAATTATATAATTCTGGGTCAATTCTACTGAATTGGCATCTGAGGGTGAGACCCAGAATTTTTTAAAAAGTACTCCAGGTGATTCTGATCAACTGCTAGTTTACTTGGAATGAAACACATCTGGAATTCCAAGAGTATATTCCAATTACAGTTCTGCAACTTTATGAAGACCTTATGTTCCTAAAACCCTCTCTGATTTCTTATTCATAATGGAAATGTCTACCTTGCAAATTTTTGAGAACTAAACATACATATAAGAGTCTCATAAATTGTCAAGTACAATAAAATGTGGAGTACTATGGAATTTAATGAGCTCCTATATGAAAGTTGTACCACTGAGGGTGCCTAGGTGGCTCAGCCGGTTATGTAACTTCAGATCAGGTCACAATCTTTGGGTCCTGGGATCTGAGTCCTGAGCAGGACTCCTTGATCATCAGGGAGTCCACTTCTCCCTTTACCCTCCAATTGTGCTCTCTCCTGCACACACGTACTCTCTCTCTCAAATAAATAAATAAATAAATAAAATATTTTTTTTAAAAAAGTTGTTCCGCTGGATATACTGAATATTTAGATCCTTAAGTATGTAGTATTTACGATTAATAACTTTTCCAGTAAGTTCCAAAGTTTATAAATCAAAGAGATGAAAGGATAATTACTATATACCAACAACTAGCAAGGACCCCCACAAGGTTAAATCGATCTTGAAATGTATCTTCTCCTCTCACAAGTCTAATGATAATAAAAACAAGTATCTTCATGCAACAACTCAGGAAAAACAACAGAAATTATTAAAAACTGTATACCAGACAGATCTAGAAACTCTGGTCATCTATGTTTTAAAAATGAACAGTCTAAAAAATACAAAATGAGTACAAATTTAAACACTGAAGAAAAGAGAAAAAAGCTAAAACCTTAATACTATCTAAGATTAATACTTTACCTGCAGATCCTCACACAAAAAGATAGATTCTTGAAAACTAATTCGGTAAGTCTTTAAGGCTTTTAACTTTCCCTTCTCTCTACAAGCAGGGCAATACCCATCTGACGGGACTTTAGCTGAATCATAATTCTAAAAAAGAAATAAAGTAAATTAAAATTTAGACATTCCTAGATTATATCAAATTACAAAAAGTTAAATGGAAAAGTAACCCAGAAAAAGAATACAATTTTCACCCGGAAGTGTCCTAGCTAGATATTTTAAACACGGCAAATAAAAGAAATGCACATATGCTTTAAATACAGCTATTATTCCAAAAAGAATATATTACAGTTTTAAATATTAAATTTTAAGTGTTAAAAATAGCATCAGTTTTATTTGCAAGAAAAAAAGTGATGTCAACTGCCAGGGAAAATATATGTTCCATATTTTCAGAGAAGAATAAACCACAAGGTCTATGTTTTATTTCTACTTTCACATATCAATAAAACACAGAGAGTTAAATACATTAAAATAATCTTTCGCCATTGCTGTAAGATTTCCGTGGAAGATAAAATTTTTTAGAAGTTAATTGGTAAAAGTAAAACCAAATTTAAGTCTCAAAAAAAGAGGAAAAAAACCAACTTTGCACTGAGGCAAAAAATAAGTTCACTAACTTTTCCCAAATACCCCACCATGTGGAGTGAAGATATCCCTATATCAGTCCCTGGTCCAATCACTGGCAAACCATTTCCAATCTTCGGGGAATCCATCATTCCGAGTCATTGGCTAATTTATGTCACTTGAAACATGTCAATATCACTAAGGATTTTTCAATGAACCCTGGAAAAAAAAAAGTCAATAGACAATTAAATAAAAGTCCTACTTACTTTGAAAAAGAGCTATGCTATCTTATAAGATGTATATATTAAGTATATTTTGAAACTATATGTCCCAAAATAAACATATTCTAAAATTGTAAGCTTGAAGTAAAAACAAATTATCTATATTTACTTATAATCCTAGTAAATTTGTTGGAAGAGGGCAGATTGGAAACAGGACCAAGTTTCAGACTCATTTGCAAGCAAATTAACTAAAACTTATAATACAGATAAATTATTATTTAAATAACAAATTATACTGACCAGAGTTTAAAAACCCTAAGTTCTTAGGGCCTGTGCATAATGTGAAACAAGTATGTTAGCATTATACTAAGGATGTATTTTAAAGACACCAGATCTATGCCATTACTTGACAGGGACAAAAGAACTCCACACATTTCTATTGCTTTCAACCACCAAGGTCGTCAAGAGAATAAGGCTATTTTTTAAAATTTCCAACAATAAACTATTTTATAATAAACAAAGTGTACCAAACAAAAATATAAACACTATCATAGTACAAATTACACACGTAACAAGCTTGTTTTAAATGGAATTCCATGGAACAGAATCACATTCAGTAAAGTCTAAATTATAAGTCTGGAGCTTGGTGTAAAGAAAAATTAATTATTAAGAGTAGTTTAGATATGGATTTAAAATATAGGGAAACCAGATACAAAAGACCTTAAAGCACAGTGTATCACCACTTAGTAGGGATGTTGTAAAATAATCTCAAGCAAAAGTCTTTCCCAAATCTACAAATTTCTATGACAACCACCTCCTGATAAACTATGGCTTGTAGATTCACTTAAAAAATCAGTTATGATGGGGCACCTGGGTGGCTCAGTTGTTGAGTGTCTGTCTTGGGCTCAGGTCATGATCCTGGAGTCCTGGGATCCAGCCCCGCATTGGGCTCCCTGCTCGGTGGGAAGCCTGCTTCTCCCTCTCTCACTCCCCTTGCTTGTGTTCCCTCTCTAGCTGTGTTCCTCTCTGTCAAATAAATAAATAAAATCTTAAAAAAAAATCAGTTATGCTATTCTATTCCAGATGTATAAACTTCACACATCTTTTAAGGCAAGGAATAATTTCAAAAATAAAACATGCTTCTCAGAAAAGTTTAAGTGAATCTCAAACTCCTGAAGAAATATTGCTATGGCAGGATTTCTGAACTACAGCACTACAGACATTTTGGACCAGACAAGTCTTTGTTGTGAGGGCTGTCTTGCCCATTGTAGGATGTTTAGCAGCATCACTCACTTCTACCTACTAGATAGTGAGTGCATGCCATTGGCAGTCCTCAACTGTGAGAACCAAAAGTCTCCAGACACTCCAGACACAAATGACCCCGGGGAAGCAAAACTGCCCCACTGAGAACCACTGCCAAAGAGATAAAAACAAGCCTGGTGCTAACTTTTACTTCTTCAGCTCCTCACAGAGGACACCCATTTCTTATTTTTGTCTGGCTCTATTTATAACATACTTACAGGAAAGTCAAATGGCTTATGGTTCCAGAGTAGCTAAAAAGCATGGGCTTTAAAACTGCACGAGTGGGTTCAGAAATTTCTAACACTGGTTTGTACTAAAAATTAGATACAAGAACACATGTAAAATGCTTAGCACCTGAACAGACAGTAAAGTTTAATTCCTATTCATTTGGTGCTAATTTTATATTTCACTCTATGTATAGAGTATGCTGTACATCTTGTATTATTCTGTTGTATTCTCACAAGAAAAACTGGTACCCTATGTACCCTGAGTAAGATGTTTTTGATGCAGATTTCCATCTGCCTGAGGGATCTAGAAAACCTTTTTGGCCTTTTTTCTCTCTCTCTCAATTATAAAAGTAAAATATAAGAAGCCTTCAAACCTGCTCTGATCCTGATCCCAGCAGCCAACATTTCAATGGGAAAAGTAGATAGGTTGGTGATGGAAATTCAAATAGGCAAAACCCCACAAAGGAAAATCCATCTTAAAAAATACAAGATGTGAGCTATCCGGGTCTTCCAAAAACAACCTGTCTCCTATACAAAACCCTGGGGTGATTCTTACAAGTTAATTTACCTTCAATGATCACTGTTCTCCCTACCAACAAAATAACTTTGCTCCTCTTTATTGTATCTAACCTAGATTTTGGTATCTTCACCTTTCCAAACATACACACTAGCAAATTTGAGTGGTCCTCAAAACTTCCCTTCCCACTTCTTAATGCAGTAAAAGTCACCGAATTCTGTGGACAGTTCTTTGGAAGCCTCAAATCCCCACCTCTCCACCGCATCCCGATTCTCTAACACTGCCAAAGTGACGCTTGTATAAAACGTCTGAGTCTGCCACCGCTCAGCTTAAAATCATCTATTTACTCCAACCCGATTACAGCAAAGTCCAAATAGCTCGGTACGAACCTGAAGGTAGTACTATGACCTAAAGCTCATTGCATTTGAGACCGATCTGGCGTTCCGATCTTACCCTCTACTCCACTTCATAGCACCTTTCTTCTGACGCCCTCTTTTCAGTACTTCTGTGAGTCAGATACTCCCGGACCCCGAATGTGAATTACTTAACCCCATATGAACGCAGTTACAGCACAATGAATGTGTAAAGGTTGCCCTGGGAATGACGAAAGATATGTAGTGAAGCTTGTTTCACAGTCCCGTGCGCACAGTGGGAAAACCACGAGAACCAGCTGCTCGGAGAAGAGCCTTAAACCTATTTTGAGTTTGCCCTCCACGATCAAGCGGGCTCAGCACATCAGTTATCAAAGGTAAGGCCAGAGCTAACTTGAAGCCGAGGAATGGGGGTCGGCTTTGGGCGCCCAGCCCTGCCTGATACCAAAACCAGCCCTTCAGAATCACAGACGCACAGGACTAAGACATCTCAGTTTCAAAACCCAAGGAGGTGCAGGGTTCCGTTAACCCTCCCCATCTCCACGCTTTTTGGAAAAGCGAAAAACAAAACCACTCTGGTTTCTCTTCAGCATTTACCTCTCTGAGCCAAAACGAATCAGTAACTCTCTCTCCATACCTCAATCACCAACCTTCCCACCCGAGCGTGATCCCAGCCCCTCTCTCCTCCCAGCGTAGCCCACCTTTCAGCACGTCGACTACCCCCCAGGCAGTCCCTTTTCCCCAGCTCGATTTGGAGAGCGGGAGTGAACCAAAATCTCTCCTCCCTTACCTGCCGCGTGCATTCCCCTTCCTCGCACCGGGTCCGTCCCAACTCCTGTTCCAGACTGGGTCCACACCACACCGTGCAACGTTCAACCCACGTTCCCCTCGGCCTGCTCCTCCCCCACCGCCCTCTCCGCTAGAAAAGCAGCTTCCGGTTTGAGTCCACCGCCAAAGAGTTTCCTTTCCTGCTCCGCGTGGGGCCGACAGTTCCCCAGCGTGGCGGGGAAGGCGAGAACGGAAGCACTTCCGGACGGTCTCTGCAGAGGCGTGGCTCTCCGTCCGGCTGTCGCAGCCGCAGTCTCAGCGGCGGCGACCGCTAGGGGCGGGGCCGGTGACTGCCGAGCCCAGCATCTGTGAGTGGCTGGGTTTGGGGAGGCGACGTTTCTGGAAGCTGCTGGAAAGCGCTCCAGTGGCGGAGGTGACGCCGGCGGCCAGGGGGTGGGGCGTGATTAAAACTAGTGCGCGTCCGGCAGCGGAGGGATTACACTGAGGGGAGAACCTGGCGCGCGGTTGTTTGCGCCCCGGCCAGAGCCGGGGTCGGAAGTCGACGCGGCGGAGAGTGACCCGGTTGGGTGGGTGGCTGGGCGAGGGAAGGGTTCCCCAGCCTGCAGGGGCGGAGGGTCTGTGCAGAGCTGCCGCCTCCACGACGATTGTGGGTTGCGCAAGACCCCCGTAGTGCGCTCTCCTAAAGCCCTCGGTGAGAGCCGAGCAGCTACAGAGTGTGTGTTCACAAAGGGTCACCACACACCGAGCTGCCCCTCCCAGTCTCCCTAAACCCCATCTTCGAGGCCAGGGGCTTTTCTGCCAGGATTTGGGGTGTTTCTCCTCCTTTCCTCCCTCCCAGATCTTCTAACGGTAAGGGGAGTAGCCAAAGCACAGGGACTTTGCAATCCACGACCCGTCCGTACTAGTCAGCAGCCCATCTCTCCGGGCTGCGCTCATTTCAGCTTGCCCTGCCTTGTTTTAACTTGAGGGAAGTTCTCATTTAGTAAGTTTAAGGCTCTGCTTTCGTAGGAATGTCCTGTGGTTTAAGGGACATCGAGGCCGCGTGTGCTATTTGAGTTGCATTCTGAATCTTGGGGCAACATGTTCTAGAAGTTCTTTTGGTCGATTGCTTCTGTGTCCTAGAATAATACGTAGTTTCTAACCATTTCTTTTTACAGAGTAGCCACCGTTGGCATTTTGGACTGTGGGGTGTTTTTGGTGGTCTCAAACTAAATAAATAGCTATATTCTGGAATAATGCTGGTAGTTTTGATAGGGCGGTATAGAGGAAACAAGTCCCGTATACCAAGAAATTCCTCAGTAAAACGGGTTTTAGTTTTACTTATGAATACTGTGGCCGAGAAATCCAGTAGGGAGTTTGCTTTGTTTTTCTCCAGACTGAAAACCAGGCTGCTTAGTTTTTGTTTATCTTTTTTGTTGTACTCGATTATAAAAATACTGGTTTATTTGTTGTAAGGTCTAACGAGTTTTCTCTTTTTAAATCAATCATGCAAGTAGGCGAACCTAGTATTTCCACCTTGAAATAATAGCCAGTTTTTCTTGTTTACCGTTGCTGTTTCCATTTTTTAGGATGGAATACACAACTTTTTTGTAATAAATGCTTGCTACATTATCGTTAAACTTGTAAGTGGGACAAAATAATTGATTCTGTTAAAATTGTAGTTAAAATTTTAAGATTGAAAAATCAATATCGCCAAACCGAACTGTATCAATGAAACGTTGTTTGTAAAGTTGATTTACAGTCTTTCAGTGCAAACTTGATTTTTTGCCAGGGAAAAATACATAATAGTAACAGAAACAAAATGGATGTGGGACTTGGGTTGTGGAAAGAAAAGAGGATTTTAGTGTAAACTGTGTTTGGACTCCAGAGCTTTTCTTCCTTGTAAAAAGTAGAAAGAGTTCTGCAAGACTATGAGAGAAAAAGAATGATGATTATATAGTAGAGTCAATTAGAAGAGGTAGACTAGAAAGTCTCCTTTCATTTATATTAAAGTAGCGGTCTCAAGTTGAAAAAAATGAATACATTTATGCTTTTCCTTTACCAATAAATTTGGAATGCGTCTTCCTATTTACACTGGTCCCAGAAAGAATGCAGTTACCTTACAGGAAAATTAAAGCAATCTTGTCAGCAGTGTGGGCAGAAGTTTTATTTACCTTTTCCAATTAAAAACTAACACAATCTAATCAAAGGGAGCTTTTATTAGAACAGCTACAGTTGGAATATAATGTACAATTAGGATTTTCTGTCTGCCTGTCTTCCTTCCTTACCTTCCTTTCCTCCCGTTTTTCCTCTCTTTCTTTCCTCTCTTTCCTACCTTTCTTTCTTCTCATAGTGTCAGGTTTTATCCTGCCTGCAAGGTTGGGTTCCTTAATCACAAGCCAAGTCTTCAGCCCAAACCTGCGTTGTAAAAGCTGCCCGCTGTGATTGGTTGTTCTGATCTCATCCAAAAAATCAGAGCTAAAGTGATTAACCATATTTTTTAGCAGCACACCTGTAGTGAGTATGTATAATCTCTTATTTAATTCCAACATTCAGGAGGCTTTGCAAACCAAAAACTTTTAAAACTCGGAGACAAAATTCATTTGGTAACAAAAGTATGACCTGAGCAGATGAGAACTTTTATAATTTTTTTAAGCTTTTATTTATTTGACAGCGATCATGAATAGGCAGAGAGGCAGGCAGAGAAAGAGGGGAAGCAGGCTCCTTGCTGAGCAGAGAGCCCAATGTGGGACTCGATCCCAGGACCCCAAGATCATGACCTGAGCTGAAAGCAGAGGCCCAACCCCCTGAGCCACCCAGGCGCCCAAGAAATTATATATAATTTTTAATCCCATATGTTTTGCTGAAGAAATATTTTTATGTTTGATTATGGGGTGCTGCCCTTGGCCACTGGTATGGGAGGTGTTGCATAATGGTTTGTGTACCTTGTAAAATTTTTAAATTTCAAGAAATTATTGTTTTTGTTTCTTTTCTCTCTCTCTTTTTTTTTTTTTTAAGATTTACTTATTTGTTTGTTAGAGCACAAAAGCTCACAAGCACGGGCTGTGGTGGAGAGGGAGGGGGAATGACAGAGGGGAAAAGCAGGCTCCCCATTGAGCAAGGAGCCTAAGGCAGAGACTCCACCCCAGGGTTCTGGGATCATGACCTGAGCTAAGGCACAGGCTTAACCAAATGAGCCACCCACACATCCCAAGAAGTTATTATTTTTAAAACATATCCAGACTCTGGGTTTTTGGTTAAGGAATGTGAACCTATATAAATATTTTTGGCAGTACACTTGTGCTAGGCATTTGCATATTTAGAAAATTAAAATAAGACACTTTAGTTCTTGCCTCAGAATTCAGTTAGGATGGGAAAAAGTGCATTTATCATATTGTAATATGTGCAGTCACATTTGTAAGTGTAGCCACATCAAGGCCACACAAGAAATTAGTAGCCTCAGAATTACTTGATACTGTAAACTTTAGACAGAACACGACAACCCATTATATAGCCTAAACTTGTTTGCGTTTTGCCCACACAAAGTGAGAAAATAGTATGATAAAGAAGAGTCATAGAGTAGATACTGGAATATCTGATTTCTAATCTTTGGCCGTGTGACCTTACATGAGTCCCATAATTTTCAAGGCCTTGGTTTACAGATCCATAAACCGAGAAGTTTGGGATACTCACGGTTCCAATATTCTACCTGCAGATATTTATCCTCAGAACTATGCTTTTTCTGTTTTCCATTAAGAACATGACCCTATTTCATCTCAAACTACTTTATTGGTGATCTAAACTTTGTGTTTTGTTTTGGATTACATAATACATTCATATGGCTCAAAATTCAAAAGGTAAAAAAGAATATGCAGTGAAAAGTTTTCCTTCTTCTGCCTCTTATCCACCTACTTTCTTGCCTAGGAACAACCAATGCTAACAGTTTCCTTATGTATTTTTCCAAAAAACTTTCACATATATATAAGCAAATAAATACTACACCTATTTAATTTTTTTGCCTTTTGTAGTATGCAGTTTATGTACCTTGTTTTTTTCATTTATCTTAGAAGTTCTATGTCATATAAGGTGGTTCCTTATTCATTTTTATGGCAGCATAATATTCTGTTGTATGATGTATCACTTCATTAGTCTTCTCCTTTTGGACATTTAGATTTTTTTCCTGGTCTTTATTAAAAGCATTATACAGTGAATAACTCTGTACACTCCTCATCTTCCATATATATGAATGTCTTTTCCGTAAACATTGGTACAGCTCTATTTGGTTAGTGACATAATTGATAAAACTTCACTTATGTTTTTATGTTATATAGTTAACAATAACAAAGAATTGATGGCTCAGTCTCAACAGTATATTCCTAGGGTTCCAACAACTTTGACTTATGTGGTCTCTGTGCCAGAATAGTATAGTGGTATAGTGGAGTCAGTACTCTATTTGATTCTAAAGTAAGCATATGAAATAAATCACATCATTGAATGACTGTTTCTTTCTTTGAGCCGTAGATGAAACAAGTGGATTATATGTAGAGATCTTGTCCAAATGAACAAATAAGTATATATAAGTACATATAAATAAGTATGTAAATCTTTAAACACAAATCCTGTAGCAGAGCAAGATTTTCAGTAAGAGGCTAATAAGAATGGGGACTAATTGATATAACAACACGTTTATGTTTTTCAGTTCATGCTTACGCTTCACCGTACATATTGAGTACTATGTAAATTGATATTTTTCTGTTAAACTTCCTTGCCAGGCACATCTCTATATACAGTTGACTTTATATAAGATGCATCTTTTATGTATTCCCACTTTACCAATAAGAAAACTAAACCTAAAAGTAAACAGTTGGCCCGAATTTGTGTAACAAAGTGGCAGACCTGGGACTAGAACCTATGTCTTCTAATTTCTACTACAGGGCTTTTTCCAGTATAGCACATCCTATCATAATTTCACATATAGCTGTAGCAGTAGATGTGAGAATGCCCAGTGGTTAAGTACTGCTTTCCATCCGTCTTCTCTGCTTAGCCTCTGGAGCAACCCAGAGTTCAGAAAGCAGCAGGGCATTCTTCTGAAGACAAAAGAACATCTATAAGCAATTATTGAAGTAATTACACAACAGGTTGATTAGCAATCAGGAGGACTCCAAATCAAAAAATTAAAGCTGATCTAGAGACACACTCTTCTTTCCTAATTGGGACACAGTTATCATTTGGAGATCAATTTATCAGTCACAAGGACTGGAGGGAAATTAGGATTATTTGGAAACAGTCTGAAATTCCCTAGGATTCATGCTATTTTTAAGTTCCGCCAGGAAAATCTGAACCATCAGAAAAGGAGAAGTGATAGAAACAACTGCAAACGAATGCTAAATAGAGGACTGGAGAGTGTGCAGTGCAGTAGCTGTGTCCCCTGAAGCTGGCATCGTAGCATATGACCACCTCTCTGCTTTATGGCCTTAATGCTGGGGCTAGTCCCCTTTTCCTGGCATATTTGACTTTTATCCTTCAACTGTCAGCCTGTTTCTCTTGTCAAGCTGTCCACCCTATCTGAGCAGCCCCCTACCTGCCACCCCTACTCTTACTTCCTTATTACTACCTGTCATTTGTTTTCTTCATTGTGTGTGTGTGTGTGTGTTGTTGTTGTTGTCTGTCTCTACTAAGTTGTGAGCTCTCTGAGGGCAAGGACTATATCTATTTTGTTCCCTATTACGTATACATTCCCTAATATATAGTACGTATTTGTTGATCAGTGAACAATCTTTATGGTTCCCAATTCATATGGCAGACAAAACCTACTCTTAGGTTGTTTTCAGCAGTATATGTCCCCATGTTTTTATATTTGTTAGTTAAGCGGTTTTTTTGGAATGTGTATATGTAATTTATATGCTCATCTTCTTACTGCGAAAAATATTGCCAGCAAGTTTTTATTGAATATGCAAAGTACTATGCTAAATGCTGGGTGAATACAAAGGTGAATAATGCATGATTGTTATCCCTAAAGAAAAGTAGAAACACTTGCAAACAAATAGTTTGTGGGTTTTTTTTAAGATTTTATTTATTTATTTGACAGAGAGAGGGAACGCAAGTAGGAGGGAGTGAGAAAGGGGGAAGCAGGCTTCCTGCTGAGCAGGGAGCCCGATGCGGGGCTACATCCCCAGACTCCAGGATCATGACCTGAGCCAAGGCAGACGCTTAATGACTGAGCCATCCAGGCGCCCCAACAAATAGTTTTTATACAAAGGCAAAAATGAAATGAATACTAAATAGAGATGTGCAAGAAATATTCAGTAGCAACAATGAAGAAAACTGATTAATTTTAATTACAGGAAGAGCCTCACAGAGTTGAATTTTGACTTTGGTCTTAAAGATAGAAAAAAGGTGAGGTAAATAGGGCTAAATAAATGTTTAGCTTCCCTTTTTAGAAAGTCTTTAAAATAGTAATATTTATCACAAAGATCTCAAAACATTGTCATAAGGCAATCTTTAAAAATTTCAGTAATCAATAAAATTACCCTTGCCTTAAACAATATATGTCTAAATTGAGATTAACTTTAAAATTAATTTTGACTATTTTAGCTAGGTTGGTGGTTTCCACCTACTTCCTAAGTCATTGGTTTAATCTAATAATTAGATTCTGGTTGCTAATTGCAGTTAGTAATTTTTTAGTAAACTAATCAAGACAAAAATGTTGAATGATGTTTTTAATTCTTTTTTTTAAGTGATTTTTAAGCCATTGCGGTCTTTAACGTATGATTCTTTGACCACACCATGAGTTAAAATGTAGACTATTTTTTGATGGTCTAATTTGATGTCTGTTTCAGTTTACTGTTGCTTTCCTTTTCTTGTGTGTTTTCCTAAGCAATAGACTCTCTCCTCCCCTTTTCCCTGAAAAGAAAAGAGTCTTTAGATTCACAGACCTGATTTCATCTTGTCCACTTATTAATCACAGTTCTGCTAATTTCAATTTTGTTTCTTCCGACAAAGTACTTAACTTCCCTGAGGCTGAATTTCATCCATTTGATGAAAATATCCACTAATCCCACTGTGTCATTTAACTAGTTTTGTGACCTGAGGAAATTATTTAATCTGTCTGAGCCTCAGTTTTCCCATGTATGAAATGAAATTATTGTAAGTGAGGTGATACATAGAACAGTGCCTTGCAGTTAATAAGCCCTCAACAAATGTTGGTTTCCCTCCATTATCTTCAATCTCATGCAAACCCTGCATGTCTTTTAAAATTTGCTTGAAGTTCTCTTTGCTATAATCTTTCCTGTGATAGTTCACAGCAGTCTCTTTTTTCCCCCAAAGTCATTGTTCTCACTATGTATACCTTGGCTCTTAAATTGGTATGGATCAGCATTATATTGGGAACTTACTAAAAATGTAATTGCTTGGGTCCTATTCCTAATTCTCTAGGTTTGGCATGATGTCTGGGCATCTGTTTTTTGCCTTTCTCCTTCAGATTTTCTGATGCTTATCTCACCTGTTTGTTTATATGCTTCTTATAGTTTATATTTGCTAGGTAATTACTATATTACTATTTAACCTTTAGATTGTCTTAGTTTACACACCACATACACTGTACAGCTCATATGGTCACAAAATACCCGTAATAGTGCTATGTATTTAATTTAGAGGTTGATAGTAATGCCCCACTTTTTTCCTGTGGGGCATTGAAATATGATGCAGAAATTACATAGATGAAGATTCCTATACAAGTTTAGTTACTGAAAATGTTGTTTGAGAAATGTGGTTGAGGTTTGCAGCAACAATGAACTTCTTAGTATTGCATTCCAGAATTAGGCTGATTTACACCTCAAGTTTCTCTGCAAGAATGGGGCTTGTCCTGCTATATTTACTGTGTGATAGAGAACAGCCCAGAACAAATGGCTGTCTTAAGTTAGACAAATCCCAAGTGGAAAGAGAAGAGAAAGTGGCTGAGCCTCAGAACTTTTTCTTTCAAACTTACCAGACCAGCTACTCCCTCCTACTCTGTAGGGAGGAGTTAACAGGAATGTAGTGTGATAGGCCGTAAGGAGTTAAAAAACGCCACTTTAAGCATCGTGGTTTGATTAAAATTCTAATGCCAAAGCACTAAAGAAGTATGTTAGTGAAATGAAATGGTTTAAAATCATTCACCATTTTGGGGCTCTTGGCTGGCTCAGTTAGTAGAGTGCGTGATTAATTCTTAATTTTGGAGTTATGAGTTCAAACCCCATGTTGGGTGTTGAGATTACTTAAAAATAAAACCTTTGGGGAAAAAAAATCATTAACCATTTTATTTTAGTCATTTATTTCACCCTGTGAAGTGAACTGTTCTATTTCATTATGAACTCATAAATGAACTCATTTTATCATAATTTATAACAATGCTAAATGCGGTTTCTGTAAGATAGCAAAACATAAATAGCAGTGTAAGTTGAGGTATTGGAAATATTCATTGAAGTAAACAGTATAAAATTCATTTGTATGAAATCATTCATGTAAAAAAATTCTGTTTTTAAGGTTTTCCAGCATTGTGGAAAAGACAATTTGAAGATTGTGGCAGAAAATGGTTTAAGATAAATTGACAATGCCTAAATGTTCTTTAGAATTCTAGTCATAAACATTGTTGGGTAAGTTTGCATTTTAAGTTCCTTAAAGAACATCCATTAAATTGTTTAAAGAATTTATACATGAACGACCAGTTATAGAAGCCCAAGTACAAGTATAAACAAATCTTCCATCTGTATTTAAGCTGTTTACTACATAGAGGTGTTTTTAGAGCATACTAGCACAAGACCCAGTGCACTCATTTGGCTCTTGCAATTTCCGGTCATGTAGACCTTTTTGACAGCAGTTTTCACCCTCAGTTATTATTTTGCTTGTCAGTAAAGAAATTTCAGAGAATTCATTTTATTTTCCAAATGTAGTTTGTGGTGCTTAATCAATAAAATGTTTGGTTTGGGTACTGATTAGCTTTAGGATGAGATCTCCCATGATTCTTACAGTAAATGAAAAGTGGTAGTATATTTTTTTTCTGACTGTGGAATGTATAAACCCTGAATGTTCAGTTGAGTCTTCAGAGCTTATAAATGGCAGTTAAATGAAAAAAAAAATACCTGGAATAAATTGAAAATTTTCTGAAAATGAAAGGGCAGAGAGATATAGGAAAGTTGGGAAATGTTAATTTTAGGATATTGTACCAGGAATAATGAATATATTTACTACTTTCAGAAACTCCCTGCCAAGACAGAAGAACAGGTTAAATGGCTTCACCAAGAATCAGTCAGATCCATTCTGTAAGACAGGTCTTTTCAAAAACTCATTAAGAAACACCAAAGAGGGCGCTTGGGTGGCTCAGTGGGTTAAAGCCTCTGTCTTCGGCTCAGGTCATGATCTCAGGGTCCTGGGATCGAGGCCCGCATCGGGCTCTCTGCTCAATGGGGAGCCTCTTTCCTCTGCTCTCTGTGCCTACTTGTGATCTCTCTATCAAATAAATAAATAAATAATCTTAAAAAAAAAAAAAAAGAAAGAAAGAAACACCAAAGAAACTTGATAACCAAATGCGGTGCATGGACTTTTATTAAATCCTGGTTTGAGAAAACTGCTGCAATTTTAATTGCCTAGCTATAGAATATGTTTGTGAGCGTATTTTTCATTTTCCTACATGTGTTAATGGTTATTACGGTTATGTAGGAGAATCGCCTTTTTTTTTTTTTAGGAGATGTATCTTTTGTTTTATTTTGTTTTTAAAGATTATTTATTTATTTATTTGGCAGAGACACAGCAAGAGAGGGAACACAAGCAGGGGGAATGAGAGAGGGAGAAGCAGGCTTCCTGCAGAGCAGGGAGCCCAATGCGGGGCTCGATCCCAGGACTCCGGGATCATGACCTGAGCTGACGACAGATGCTTAATGACTGAGCCGCCCAGGCGTCCCAGGAGATGTATCTTAGGAGTATTTAGAAGTATTGAGAGGGGTGTATGTGTGTGTGTGTGTGTGTACACATATGTACAAATAGGAAAAACAATGTGTGTTTGTTAATGTGTGTCTTATTAAATGTAGAATCTCTGGTAGATATACAGGGTATTGTCATAGTGTAATCTTCTGTATTTTGAACTTGTACTATAAGAAGTTGGGAGAAAAAAGTCTTCCTCCAGATATTATTCTGTTTTCTTACCAGCTTTACAGCGGCCTCAAGGGAATATTATCATCTTGTAAATTATTGTCTCTGTTTTCTTCTGTTTACTCTCTGGCATCCAGGCCAGTCAGGCTTTCATCCCTGCCTCCTCACCAGCGCTGTTCATTTCCTCATCAGTGTTGACATCCAGGTTGCCAGATCTTGTAGTCATTTCTCAGTCCTCATTTTCCTTTTCCCTCCCAGCAGCATTTGGAACAGTTGTTGCTTCTGTCTTACTCTTGGTGCTCTTCAAGTCTCGTCCTTTGCCTTTACAGTATTTTGTGCTGGTTCCTCTCCTCTTTAAGCATTGGAATGGCTCAGAACTCCAGTCTTCTCAATTTTCCTTCACTCCCTAACTAATCTTGTCCTGTCCTGTAGCTTTTAGTATGAAATAGATGGCAAGACTTCCCAGTTTATATCTCCAGCCCCAACTTCTCCCCAGAATTTCAGGCCCATATATCAATCTGCCTACCAGATATATACACTTGATGCCAAGTAGATAGACAAATTCAAATTTAATATGTCTAAAACTAAATGCCTGAGTCTCATCAGTCACTTCTGCTCACACCCAAAGAAAACAGAGCACCTGTTCCTTACCTACCACTCCTACATTCTTCTTCATGTCAGTACTAGGCGATTTATTCTCCTAATTGGTCAGGTGAGACAGCTTCATGTCATCTCTGACTCCTTTTTTCCCCCCACATTTAATTTTGTAGCACATGTGGTCAGCTCTGCTTTTAAAAATATCTACAACTGAGTACTTCTTCAGCTCACCACTACCATCTTTATCCAGGCCACCATTCTATAACACATTATGACAGAGTTTCTCAACTTTAGCACTATTGACATTTGGGGCCAGGAGTTGTTTGAGAGGACGGGCTGTCCTGTGCATTATAGGGTCCTTAGCAGTATCCCCGCTAGATGCAAGTAGCAACCGCCTCGCCCATAGTTCTGATAACCAAAAATGTCACCAGACATCGCTAAAATGTACCCTAGGGGGGCAAAATTGCCTCCAGTTGAGGACCACTAGATGATAGCAATAGCCTCCTGTTCTCTCTACTTCCTTGCCTCCCCACAGTTTATTCTCCATCTGGCAACTTGGATATCATGTCAACGTATCAGTAAGATCATGTCATTCCTTTGCTCAAAACATGCCAGTGGCTTACCATCTCATTATGCACAAATCTGTAAGTGCCTACAATTTCCTTCCCTGCACCCGCGCGCACACACACACACACACACACACACACACACACACACACACCCCTGTTGAAAAGTGGTTATTCCCATTGTTCAAAGCTTTTTCTCATTATCCAAATTGGAAAGGACACCTCTTTCACTAGGTAGATACAGTCACTACCCTACTTTATTTTTCTTTACTGCATCATTTATTAGTTTACATTTTATAGTTATTGAATGATTAGTAAAATTAGAAGTATAATGTAATAATGTATAGAGTCTAGAGTTTTAATAATATGTAGTTTACATTTTATAGTTATTGAATGATTAGTAAAATTGGAATATAATGGAATAATGTATAGAGTCTAGAGTTTTAATAATATGTATGATTGTAATGATGTGCCAAGATAAGTAGTGAAATTTCAAGAAAGCACTTGACCTAACTTAGAGATTATTAAAAGATCTCTCAGAAGAAATGATGCCTAAATAGGGCTTAGTCTGGTAATATAGAAGGAGAAAAAGGTATTTAATAGTATAGGGAGAAGAGAAAGAGTTCAGTTCAGTTTCGAACTGATTCCAGGGTTCCTCCATTAGATTATTCTATCAGGTAATTAAGAGATACAGGTCTTGATCTCAAGAGATTCATCTGGGCTGTAGATACAGCTTTGGGAATAATCATTAAGTAGGCAGAAATGAAAGAATGTTTATATGTCATAATTGGAAGGATAGGCTTGAAATGTAGTCTGGTAACCTAAGGAAATTCCCTAATCATGCGCCACAGGGGAAGATGTAGTGGGCGGGGGGGGGAATAAAAGAGACTGCTGATGTGCTTCTCTAAGACAAGGGAAACAAATGAGATGGGGTCAGTTCATCACCATACTTTAGAACTCTTTCCCTTACTTCAGTCTGGTTTAAACTAAGTAATTGTTCCTCAGGGCTTATCAAGGTGTCATTACATCAGACAAATAGAGCCTGCCGGTTATGACTAGCCATAGGTACCAAGACTCTAATTTTTATGCCGTAGAAAAATCAGTTTTTCAAACTTGGAAATTTGGGAGTGCAAAAAATTTAAAGTGTAGATAATGAAGTGTTCTTTTTATCTCATTTTTGTGCTTTTAACTTGGGATAGAAAACTCACATGTTTTAGGCTAAATAATAGTCATCTGTTATATAGCAAACTACTCTAAAATCTGGTGGCTTTAAAACATGATTTTTGTCATAATTCTGTAGGTCACTGTAAAGTTCTTCTGCTGGTCTCACCTGGGTCCACTCATGCAGCTGCTGTCAGTTGGCAGCGTGGCCTGGGGCTGAAGGGTCCAGGAATGGCTGCACTGACATGCCTGAGGCCAAAGTGCCGCCTGTCGGCTGGGAATCTCTGTCTGTAAGCAGGGGCTCCTCATTCATAATTTCCCTGGGGCTTGGCAAAATGGCACCAGAAATATTCCAAGAGGGCAAAGGTGGAAGCCTACAAAGGCTTCTTAATGGCTAGTCTCAGAAGTTGCATAAGATCTGCTCTGTTGCATTCTGCCACACACGTATGCAGATTCTCATTTAAACCTCACAATTGTGCTACAAAAAGTAGGTACCTTTATTATCCTCATTTTTAAAGTGAGGAAACTAAAACTCAGCCCTAGTAGTTTGACCACAGGCACCAAAGAGGCAAGCCATAGAACCAAAATGGGTTTCAGTCTCTCCTTACCAATCGGCAAACTTTGTGATGTTGATTTATCTGAGCCTGACTCCTCATCTGTAAAAGGGGAGTAATACTACTATACTGAATTATTTGATTTGCTTTTTGAAGTACCTAGTAGAAGCAGTTCAAGATGGTAGCATAGGAAGATCTGACACTCTTCTCCTCCCACAGTCACACCAAATCTACAGCTACATATGGAGCCGTTGCCTTTGGAAAAGACCTGAAAACTAACCAGATGGTTCGTCTACAACAGTTCTTGTGAACGGGTCACATAGAATCTGGTGGGAGAGGCAGAGATGTGGTCTGCCTAAAAGCCCCATCTCCAACGTAGCAACTCACAATTGGAAGAGATCTCAAATACAGCACTTCTCCTTGAGAAGCAAGGGGTCCTGCCACACTTGGTCACTCCAGCTCTTATGACCTGCATCAAAGAGACAAACACCTGGCTTTGAAAGCCAGTGCGACTTACATATCCAGGAGAACCCAGAGAATGTAAGGGATTGCACCCTTAAAGGGCTTGGGTGCAGACTCACTCATCCTAGGGCCCAGCACAAAAGTAGCAGTTTGTAAAGCACCTAGACCTTATATGAAGGAGATTCACTTGCTAATCTTAAAGCATCTTTCAGAGGGCTAGGGGCTTGTTGTGACTTTCTTTGGGGACAGAGGCACTGGCAGATGCTGTTTTTGTGCTCTCCTATCTTGCTAGCACCAGCAGGTATGTAACAGTCACAGCATTCTTCTGCTTCCCCCCTAAAGCTGGCAAGCACACCCAGCCCATGTTCTCATCCACTACATTGCTGAACCTGGCAGGCATCCCCTAGCCCTGTGCTCTCCTGTTGCCTTGCTAATGCTGGCAGGTGCTGTCCACATAGGGGATACCCCTGAGTGCCTGGATCTGGAACATTCAGATCCAGGAAGCCCAGAGAATTCCAAGTAAGATGACCTCAAAGAGATCCACTCCAAAGTAAATTATAATTAAAATATCAAAAGTTAGAGAATCTTAAAAGCAGCAAGAGAGAAATGACATGATACATACAAGGGAACCTTCCTGCAACTCAGCAGATTTTTTAGCGGAAGTTTTGCAGACCAGAAAGGAGTGGCATGATATATTCAAAGTGCTGAAAGGAAAAAACTTCCAACCAAGAATACTCTATCCAGCAAGGTTATCACTCAGAATTAAGGGGAAGATAAATTGTCTTCCGGACAAGGAGAAACTGAACAAATTCACCACTACACTGGCCTTATAAGAAATGTTAAAGGAACTTCTTTAAGCTGAAAAGAAAGGACACTAAGAAAACCTGTAAAGGCAAAAATCTCCCTGGTGGGTTAATCACTTAGAAAGCTAGTATAAAAGTTAAAAGACAAAAGTAGTAAAAATAACTAAAACTGTAATAGTTAAGGAATACACAAAGTTAAAAGATATAATGTGATGTGACCTCAAAACAGGCAGGGCAATAAAAATGTAGAGTTACAGGGTGTGTTCAGACTTAACTTGCAATCAATTCAAACTATTAGATATAATATGTATATGTTAAAGGTAAACCTCATGGTAACCACAGAAAAGAAACGTGTAAGTTACAGAGAAGATAATGAGAAAAGAATCTCCACATAACACTACAAAGTTGTCAAACCACAAGGGAAGACACCAAGAGAAGAATAAAGCAACAGAGAGGAGCTACAGAACATCCAGAAAACAATGAACAAAATGTCAATAAATACATACCTATAATAATTATATGTAAACGTGGACTAAATTTTCCAGTCAAAAGACACAAGGTGGCTGAATGGATAAGAGAAACAGGGATCCACCTACATGCTACCTAAAGAGACTTTAGCTGTAAGGTTGCACACACAGACTGAAAGGAAAGGGATGGAAAAAGATGTTTAATGCAAATGGAAACCAGAAGAAAGCTGGAGTAGTTATATTTCTATCAGACAAGGAAAAACTATCTTGATATCTTTTCAAAAAATAAACAAAACTGACAGACTTTCAGACTAAGGAAAAAGGGAGCAGGCTCAAATAAAATCAGAAGTGAAAAGGAAGAAGTTACAACTGACACCAAATAAATGCAAAGGACCATAAGGGACCACTGTGAATGATTATATGCCAACAAATGGAATGACTGAAAGAAATAGACAAATGCCTAGGGGCATAAAGTCTTCCAAGATCGAATAATGGAGAAATAGAAAATCTGAATAGACCAGTTACTAGCAAGGAGATTGAATCAGTAATTAAAAATATCCCAACAAACAGAAGTCCAGGTCAGACATTTCACTGGTAAATTCAACCAAACATTCAAAGATTTAATATCGATACCCCTCAAAAAAATGAAAAGGAGGGGACACTTACAAACTTATTTACAAGGCTAGCATTACTCAGAAAAGACACCACAAAAGAAAATTACAGCCCAATAACCCTGATGAACATAAATGCAAAAATCCTCAACCAAGTATTGGCAAACCAAAGTCAACATGTACTAACAGGATCATGTATCATAATCGAATGGGATTTATTCCAGTGATGCAAGGGTGGTTGAGCATCTGCAAATCAGTCAACATGCTACACCACATTAACAAAATGAAGGGTAAAAATCATCTCATCACCTCAATAGATGCAGAAAAAGCACATGACAAAATTTAACACCCATTTAGGATAAAAACTCCCCAACAAATTGTATATAGAGGGGACACACCTCAAAGTAGTAAAGACCATATGGTCAATTAGTTCATGACAAAGGAGCCAAGAATATGCAGTGGGGAAGGGACAGTCACTTCAATAAGTGATACTGGGAAAAGTGGACAGTCACTTGCAAAAGAATGAAAGTAGTGTACTGTCTTACACCATAAGCAATAATTAACTCAAAATAGATGACAGACTTAAAATGTAAGACCTGAAATGTAACACTTAAGTGTTAAGACTATAAAACTCCTAGAAGAAAACATTAGGTGGTAAGCTCCTTGATGTCGGTCTTGACAATGATTTTTTTGGATTTGATTCCCAAAGGCAAAGACAACAAAAACAAAAATAAGTAATGGGACATTGAACCAAAAAAGTTTCTGCACAGCAAAGGAAACCATCAACAAAATGAAAGGGAAGCCTACTGAATGGGAAAAAATATTTGCAAATCATATATCAAGAAAGGGGTTAATATCCAAAATACATAAATGGCTCCTCCAATTCAGTAGCAGGAAAACAAGCAATCCAATTAAAAAGTGGGCAGAGAATCTGAAGAGACATTTTTCCAAAGAAGACATACAGGTGACCAACAGACACCTGAAAAGATGCTCAATGTCACAGTCATTACAGAAATGCAAATCAAAACCACAGTGTGATATCATGTCACACCTGTTAGAATGACTGTTATCAAAAAGATGAAATAGCAAGTGTTGAGGTTTTGGAGAAATGGGAGCCCATGTACACTGCTGGTGGGCATGTAAAATGGTGCAGCCACAATGGAAAGCAGTATAGAGGTTCCTCAAAAAATTAAAAATTGAAATACCATATGATCAGTAATTCCACTTCTGGGTATTTATCTGAAGAAAATGAAAACCATAATTGGAAAAGATAGATGCATCCCTATGCTCACTGCAGAATTTTTTACAGTAGTCAAGATATGGAAACAAGTGTCTCTCTCTCTCCCTCTCTCTCTCTCTCTCACACACACACACACACGAATACTACTTGGTCATAAAAGGAAATCTTGCCATTTTTGACAATATGGATGGACCTTAAGGAAATTAAGCAAAATAAATCAAGAAAGACAAATACTGTATGATTTCACTTAAATATGGAATCTAAAAGAAAAAAAGAAAAAACAAAACTCACAGATACAGAGAGTAGATTGTAGTTTGCCAGAGAGGATGCGTTTTGGGGACTGGGCAAAATGGGTATGAAGGGGGTCACTTCCAGTTATAAGAGGTACAATATAAGTAGGTCATGGGATGTAACGTACAGCATGGTGACTATATATCAATAATATTACATATTTGGAAGTTGCTAAAAAGAACTCAAGTTTCACAAAAAAATTTTCGTATTTTGTATGGTGACAGATGGTAACTAAACTTATTGTGGTGATCATTTCCAGTGTATGCAAATACCAAATCATTATGTTGTACACCTGAAACTACTAAGTGTTGCCAATTATACCTCAATTTAAAAAATAATGAAAATTAAGCACTTAGCAGAGTGCATGATACAGAGCAGGTACTCAAAAATGTTAATTTCACCACCTTTCTCATATTCCTTTCAGATTTCTTTATTAGGAAATGTTTTTATACATCTTATTTGCATTATCTTTTAAAAAATATTTCTAGACTAGAATTATTATTAAAGGAGAATGTTATTAGCATTCTGATAGCAGAGCAATAATAAATCACACCTAATGGAATTAGCTGTAAGACTGCCGTCTTAGCTATTCTACCCAAGGTGTTTAGTGGCTGATGATCACTTAACATATCACTCTTCCAGAAGTTATTTACATTTTCAGAGGTAATATAATGCCAATGAACAAATAAAATAAAAGAATATTAGGTTTTCTGGCAAGTCAGTGAGGAGGCTAAGAGTAGGAAAGGGATCTCTCAGTGGTGCTCTTTGTGGTCTGCCTACATCCATGGGCCAGCCCTGGCAATTGATCAAGTCAGTCACATATACAGTCTATAGATTTGGGTTTGTATAGAGAAAAGGGAGGGATTCCTTTTAATGAATTCACGTTGTCATGTGGTATTATTTCACTTGCATATGTGACATTTAGGTAAACAGATGCAGTCACTGTACTATAAATGCCAATTACAGTGCTGACAAGTTAAGGTTTGGGCCTGTTATGTGCTGAATTGTGTCCCTTCCCAAATTTCATATATTGAAGCTTTAATTCCCCATACCTCAGAATATGACTATATTTAGAGATAAGTTCTTTAAAGGGTGATTAAGTTAAATTTAAATCTTTAGGTTGAGCCCTAATGCATTATGACTGGTGTTTATAAGGAAATGAATTAGGACACCTGCACATATGCAAAGGGAAGACTGCATGAGAATACAGTGCGAAAGTGACCATCTACAAACCAAGGAGAAAGGCCTCAGGAGAAGCCAAACCTGCTGACAGCTTGATCTTGGGCTTCTACCACTCAAAAATACATTTCTGGGTTTGCCCGGCTGGCTTAGTCAGTGGGGCATGTGACTCTTGATCTTGGGGTCTTGAGTTTGAGCCCCATGTTGGGTGTAGAGATTACTTTAAAATCTTTTAAAAAATAATAATAAATTTCAGTTATATAAGCCACTCTGCGGTATTTTGTAATTGCAGCCCATGCAAACTAATACAAGAGCCAGGCCATTCCACCCTACGCATCGTATTTAATAATTGGAATTTTTTTTTCAAACCAGAACTTTTTGTTGCAGGAATAGAAATCAGGAATGGATTATAGGAATCTTTTTCTACAAAGTAACCAGATTATGAACTATCATTTGAAATAGAACAGATTAGAAGGGTCTTTTTGTCCTTTATCCTACAACCATGGCTGTAACATTTTTTTCTTCTATTTCTTTACCCTTTCGCCCTACCCTACACTGCCCTATCCAACAGACATGCATACAGGTAGCTGGCTCTTTTGCCTTAAGTCCTTATATTTCCAGGTATATTCTCTTAACAGGCTTTAGGTATTTTCTTAAGCAAGAAGATTTTCCATGTTGTTGTTGTTGTTGTTGTTTTGCCTTCACTCTAGAATAAACACTTGAGTAGCCCAGATGAAGGAGGAAAGAGACTTAACATCTGTGGAGAATCTGTTTTATGCTAGGTACTATGTTATTCACTTTACATAAACCATCCACTTCAGTGAGAAAACAGCAGTGGCCCAGTTTAGTAAAGGAGAAGGAAAAGCAACAGTAACCAACTTGTGACATCACTTTGGAACTTTTAGTCTCTGGCCATTGCCCTAATTTCTATATACTTTGCCCTGCCATTATCAGATCCATGATACCTGATGGTTTTGGAAAGAACCTTGTACCTTAACTATTGAAATCTCTAGATGTAAATCCTTTTGTAAGATATGAAAGCTGCGTATCCTTGGGGTACCCTTGGGAAATGGCTCTGGAAGTAGCATGGGGGTACTAGTGCTTCTGAGAATATGTTGCTGACAGTCATAAGTAATTTGCATGTGCATGCCACGTAATGGAGAGTAACAGAAGGAAAAACGCAAAAAGTTGCTATCCTTTGAACTGCTATGATAGTTATAATAGTCAAGAAAGGGCAGCTAGCTCTGAGAACATTGGAAGCATGTCTGGTCTTGTGTAAAATATCTTCCACCTAGTTGTGAAAAAGATTTGAAATGGTTTCCTTGGGCTGGGGATTCTGAGGAAAAGGAGCCCTAAGGATAAAGGAGCTTAGTAGCCCTATACAAATCAGGGTTCAACAAACCATGGCCTTTGGGTTCAGTTTGGACTGAGACCTGTTTTTGTATGTCCCTTGGCCTAACAGTGAATTTTACAATTTTAAAAAAGAGTTGTTAAAAAATAACAATATGATGAAGACCTTCTATAGCCCACAAAACCCAAAATATTTACTCTCTGTCTCTGCAGAAAGTTTGTCATCCCTTGCATATCATTTTAGAGGATCTGTTTTGTGTTTTCTGTCAAAAGACTGGTGGTATATTGTAAAGAGTTGAATATGAGAATTTTTTTCTGAACGCCTGTAGTATTTCATAGAATTATTCAATTTAGACCCCACAGAAAGTTGAAAAATCATCTCTTATGTATTAGTTTGCAAGACTGCTGTAACAAAGTGCCACAAATTCAGTGGCTTAAAGAACAGAAATATAGGGCGCCTGGGTGGCTCAGTTGTTAAGTGTCTGCCTTCAGCTCAGGTCATGATCCCAGGGTCCTAGGATCAAGCCCCACATGGGCTCCCTGATCAGCAGGAAGCCTACTTCTCCCTCTCCCTCTCCCCATGCTTATGTTCCCTCTGTTGCTGTGTCTTTATCAAACAAATAAATAAAATCTTTAAAATATATATAATATATTTTTTATATAATATATTTTATATTTATATATATTATATATATATTTTTTCACACACACACACACAGTTCTGGAGGCTCATGTCCGAAATCACTGTGTCAGTATGGATGGTTCATTGTGAGGGCCATGAAGAAGAATCTGTTCCTTGTCTCTTCCTAGCTTCTGATGGTTTGCTAGCACACTTTGGTGTTCCTTGGCTCTTAGATGTATCACCCTGGTCTCTGTCTTCATGTTCACATGGTATTCTCCTTGTATTTACTGTCTCTGTGTCCAAATTTCCCCCTTTTTGCATGGATACAATCATATTGGCATAGGGTCCACCTTAGTGATCTCATCTTAAGTTTATGATCTTCCAAGACCCCATTTCCATGTAGGGTCACATTCCATAGATACTGGAGCTCAGGACTTCAGCATCTTTTTGGAGAACACAAATCAACCCACAACATTTTATAAGCCTTTGTTGTGCAGATATGAACACCAAAACCAAGAAAGCACAAAGAAGTCATTCAGGTCCTATAGCTATCTAGGAGCAGAACAAGTATTAACATGTAGATCTTCTGACTGGTCCACTACTTGTTCACTTCCATGCTTTAAACCATAATACAGAATGATAATAGAATAATGAGGTTCAAATCAAGTGTAGTACTTGTACTAGTTGCATTGTTCCAGTCATCTTTTATGTGCCTTCCAATAATCACAGAAGACTAATAATTTGTAGATGGATTAGAATCAATCCATCATTTCCATTACAGAAATAAGCACAACATATAGTAATTTTAGGTTAAAACCATCTTTATATAATGCTCAGTGAAATAAGTCAGTCAAAGAAAGACAAATGCCATATGATTTCATTCATGTGGAATTTAAGAAACAAAACAAATGAACAAGGAAAAAAAGAGACAAAACAGAAAACAGACTCTTAACTATAGAGAACAAATAGATGGTTACCAGAGAGGAGGTAGATCAGAGGATGAGTGAAATAAGGGGAGGGAATTAAGAATACACTTAATATGATGAGCACTGAGTAATGTATGCAATTGTCAAAGCCATATATTGTACACCTGAAACTGAAGTAACACTGTATATTAACTACACTGGAATTAAAAAAAATTTTTTTAAGATTTTATTTATTTATTTGACAGAGAGAAACTCAACTAGAGAGGGAACACAAGCAGGGGGAGTGAGAGAGGGAGAAGCAGACTTCCCGCCAAGCAGGGAGCCCAAGGCAGGGCTCGATCCCAGGTTACCGGGATCATGACTTGAGCCAAAGACAGACACCCAACAACTGAGCCACCCAGGCGTCCTGGAATTAAATTTTTTTTTAAGATTTTATTTATTTATTTGACAGAGAGAAACATAGCTAGAGAGGGAACACAAGCAGAGGGACTGAGAGAGGGAGAAGCAGTCTTCCCCCCCGATGTGGGGCTCGATCCCGGGTCTCCAGGATCATGACCTGAGCCGAAGGCAGTCGCTTAACCAACTGAGCCACCCAGGTGCCCCTGGAATTAATTTTTTTTTAAAAAAATCCTTGTATACTTAAGTTCAGAAAGAACTTATTGAAGGTCTCTTATTGCTAGAGAATAAGCATACACATAACAGTATAAGCTAGATAGTAGTTGTTGAAAATTTGTAGAGAGTATACATTGGTCTAGAACTGTGCTTTGCCTGTTTCAATAGTCTTTAGGGGGAGATGGCTCCTTCAGAGGTTCTAGTCACAGTTCTGCAATAGGTTCTAAGATTCAAGACTCTTTTTGCCTGTGACAAATCACTTTAAGCCTTAATTCCCATTTCTTCAAAAGAAGGGATGAGGTCTTCAAAAGTGCCTTGTATGTCTAAGATTCCAAGATTGTAATTCTGTGAACGTGATGAGAGCTTTTTGCATTTGGGATATCAGTTGGTTAGGGACAATACATTTAATTTCGTACTAAAGAGTATACGGTAAACCTCTATACAGATTAAGACTTATCTAACCAATCTGGAGTAGTAAGTATGAGCGTTAATTATGGAGCCCTCATATTTGATTTTAAAACTTACGTAAAAGTCTCTTTGGATACGTTCTAGTGTATGCTAGATTACAAGTGGGAGAAATACTGCTGGACTGTCATATTTTCTGTTGCAATTAGAGCCAGACTTTGAGTGAAGAACTAACTTTAAAAAGCTATATCCCAGGGGTGCCTGGGTGTCTCAGTCCATTAAGTGTCTGACTCTTAGTTTCGGCTCAGGTCGTGATCTCACAGGTTTTGAGATCAAACTGCTCATGGTGCTCTGTGCTCAGCGGGGAGTCTGTTTGGAGATTTTTTTTCCCTCTGCCCCTTTCCCCTGTGTGTGCACACACATGCATGCCCCGCCCCCACATACTCTCTAAAAATTAATAAATAAATCTTTAAAAAAATAAAAGGTTATAGCCCAGAGATAACCTACTATATCTTAACATTGGCATCCCAAAGAATGGAATTTAATTGCACCTCCATTGCACTCTTGGTATTTTTTGCCTCTCATACAACCTTTTGTGGGAGTCCACCTCCAAGATGGCCCATGGTTATTGCTGTCCTTGAGAAGTCCCCTCCCATACTAAATAGGACTTACCTATGTAACCACTAGGATACGATGGAAATGACAGTGTGGGACTTCTGAGGCTTGGTCATAAAAGACATTTTAGCTTCCAGTTTGCTCTCTTGAATCACTCACTCTATGAAATTCAGCCCCTGTATCGTAAGGACTCAAGCAGCCCTGTGGAAAGGTCCAAGTGATGAGGAACTAAGGCCTCCTCCTAACAAGCAGCACTAACTTTTTTTTTTAAGATTTTATTTATTTATTTGAGAGAGAGAGTGAGTGAGAGCACGAGAGGGGAGAAGCTCAGAGGGAGAAGCAGACTTCTCGTGGAGCTGGGAGCCTGATGTGAGACTCGATCCCAGGACTCTGGGATCATGACCTGAGCTGAAAGCAGTTGCTTAACCAACTGAGCCACCCACGTGCCCACAAACAGGAATATCTTTGCCTGACATATGAGGGAGCTACCTGGGAAATGGATTGTGCAGCCTTTGTCAAGCCCAGAGGACTGCAGCCCACACAACATCTTGTCTGCCGCTGAGCCATGTCTACAGCTAAGCCCTCCTGGATTCTTGGCTGCAGAAACATTAATTATAAATGTTTGTTGTTGTAAGCTATTAAGTTTGGGGCAAATATGTTATGCAAAAATAGGTACCAATACCACCTTTGTTAATTTTGCTCCTATTTTCAGGTCACTGTTTATATCTTTATCTCCCAATAGATTATCTACTGAAGGGCAGAGTTTAAAAGACTACTCACTTTTATATGCCCTGAGGTTGTTACAGGACTTGAAAATATCTAATTCAATGTGATTGACTTATATAAAGGCTAGAACACCTGAATTGCACCTATGGCTTTTGCTAGAAAGATGTAAGTTATTTTTACTGCTTTATTTGGAAGTAAATGTGGTATTTTAAATAGGTTTCCTTAAAAAGAAGTTGGAATGTTTAAAAGATGCAGGTGAAACAAAATTATTTATATAAGACTTAGTATTTTAACAAGTATCTAAACAAATAGGGAGAAAAGACTCTGAACCAGGAAGAACTGTTAAAGTTGGTTATGTTTAAAATATTTCTTGAGACAAAGAATGTCCTTTTTTTCAGTTCAAATATAGTTAAGTTGAAAAAAACATGAAGAACCCCTTGTATACCTTCTACCTCGAGTCACCTATTAAGATCTTGTCTCATTAGCTTTATCATTTGTGTTCCTGTGTCCTCTTGCTCTCTGATATGTTTGTAGCTGTGTATGTATGTGTATGCATATATGTATGTATATATGTCTACATACACAGGATTTTTTTCTAGGTCATTTCAGAGTAGTTCACCTATATCGTAGCCCGGTGCCCCTAAATTCTTAAGTGTTTAGTTCCAAAGAATTACAGTTAACAAACTTTGACTAAATTGAACATTTTTTTTTTTTAAGATTTTATTTATTTGACAGAGAGAAACACAGCCAGAAAGGGAACACAAGCAGGGGGAGTGAGAGAGGGAGAAGCAGGCTTCCCATGGAGCAGGGAGCCCGATGTGGGACTCCATCCCGCGTCTCCGGGATCATGACCTGAGCTGAAGGCAGTCGCTTAACCAACTGAGCCACCCAGGCACCCCTAAATTGAACATTGATACTGTACTCTTTGCAATCTAGTTTTGTCAGTTGATCCATTAATGCCCTTTTTGCCATTTCCCCCTTCCCAGTACAGGACCAAGTATGGGGTTATGCATTTAGTGTATGTATAGTCTCTTTTAAACTGTAACCTTTCCATAGACTTCATCTTTTATGGCACTGGCATTTTAGAAGAACACATCTTCCATCACACACACTTTTTTGGTTGAGCGTTCCTCATTTGGGGCTTATTTGGAAGGATTCAGTATCCTCTTAAATATTCTAAAATGAGAAAACAGTATTCCATTCCCGGGACCAATTTAAAGAAAATTTTAGATCACGCTTAGTTTGAAAGAATTATTGGAGATTGAAACCTGAAACCTGTTGTAGAATCAACTTCTTAGAAAATGTTTAGGATAAGAGCAATTTTGGTCTTTGTGTTACTGTAAAGTAGTATCAATTGGCCCAACAACTGGATTTTTAAAAGTCAAGAAATGTTTTGGCATTGGGAATGACCTTAAGTAGTTTTATTTAGCTTCATGATGATCTTAGCTACCCCAAAAGCCCATGACAATCTTTCTGTGGAAACAAAGGATTTTCTTCCAACTATTGCTGTATTTTCAATGGACATTCTTACCATCTTTCAGACATTGGAGTGGATCGTGGGGATACAAAGAAGAGTGGGACACGGACTTCCTATGTCGCACCGTATGTTAAAAGACCACCAGAGAGGCTAGTGTGCCAGAGGGGACAGGGTCCTGCTCTTGGTGATAGTCTGTAACTGTGTGGGGTGCTCCTTTCTGCCCAAGCGGAATCCCTGTTTCTCTTATGAGAGTCACATCCATTGCAAGAAAATCTTAACCTTGCTGCTGCTTGACATTTTTAACCTATTCCAGTGCACTGAAAACAACCAAATCACATTGAATGGTTTAGTGCCGGCAGTCTCTTTAAAAGACTGCAGGATAAGATAGATTATTTCCTTTAATGCTTGAATTCTTGAATTGTCAGTTGTTTTGTATATAGGGAACGTCCAGCTCTCCTGCCTCAGCCCACCTTGAACTTCATCTCTTAGCAGTGTGAAAGAGCTTGTCATTTCCTTGCTCATATCTAACTTCTAGTTTAGAGTTGCACTATCCACTCTGATAGCCACTACCTGGATGTAGCTATTTAAATTTAAGTTTAAATGCAAGGTGGGCTCAGCAGGCAAGGAGGCTAGAGAGGGAGGCAGAAGCCATGTTATAAAGAAACCCATTTTAAGTCAAATCACGTAAAATTTCCAATATTCAACCAGTTCTCATTTTAAAAAGAATCACTTGGCAATTTTCTAGCACACTGTGTATGCTAAGGAATTGAAAACACTTTGCATTCTGCCCTCTATGCTCTGTGCAAAGCAGTAGGGATTTTTAAATTTAAGGTAACCTAGTCAGTTCTTAATCAATATTAACAATATAAATAAGAAATAACTTCTATGTAATCTACATTCCATATAATTAGATTCAGAATTTACCTTATGGTTCGCAATATAGTCCTACTGTGGAAAGCCCAACAACTAAGGTAGTTTGAAAGTTCAGTAATATACTATAGTTAACTGCATTTAAACTACATAGGTTAAAAATAATCTGTGCCCCTTTCCTCTCAATGTTAATAAAAGCAAGATTGTCAAAAATAGCTTATTTGAGAGTCTTGCCAGAGAATTATTTTGACTGAAATATATATTTATCAATAAAATATTTCTCTTTGTCAGTGTTTACTGGCATAGAAGGAAGGACATATATACAGCCACTTAAAAAAAAATCTTTTCCAATCTTATATTTACAGATTCTTGAATTCTTGAATTCCTTTCTGTTCTCTGCTTTTTAAAGTCATATTTCTGACACTATAAAACCACAGATCCTCTCCTTGAGCCTGGTATTTAGTTAGTGTATTAACAAAATATAACATAGAATCTTAAATAGATCACATTTTCTTAATTCTTATATTGAGAATTCCATGAAAACATCCATCTTTCCAGGCAATTGCCTAAGACACTGCCAAATGAAGAGTCAAACACAAAGCTGTAACTATGATCATGGCATCAGAAGATACAAAGCTATTTTATCTTCAGACTTAAACATTTTTCACCTTAAGATAATGTTGAACCATTCACTTGTGATACTGTTGGAAATGATGCATAAATAAATAGAAATGCAATTAAAAATTTAGTGCTATTATTTTTTTAAAATAAAACTTTCTCTTCTTCCTTGTCCATTTAAAAACCTACTTTACCTTCAAGATTTATATTGTGTGTCATTAATGCAAGAAACATTTCTAGCCAGTCTTGTTCATTCCCAATGTCTGGGTTAGATTTCTCCTTTATTTTAACATTTTGCCTTCATTATTAAGGCACTTTAGTGTTTGAAATTTAGGTTTATATCATGTATGTCTTCCCTTCGAGACTGGACACATTTCAACTTCCACCTTTTAAACATTTCTTGAGTCCATCTACTTGACACTAAATACAGTGGAAAAAACGGCATAGTCTTAGGAATCAAACAGATCTCGTTTTAAATCCTGGGCTCTCCACTTAACTACTTTTGTGATCTTGGCTTTCATCTTGTCCAGCTTTATTCATGTATAAAATGGAAATGGTAAACTTCAACTTTATGATTGAAGGTTGTTATGGACTGAGTGTTTGCGTTCCTCCAAAATTGCAAAATTCCCACATTGAAAACCTAACACCCAATGTGGTCTTATTAGGAGATGTGGCCTTTGGGAAGTAATTAGGTCAGGAGGGTGTAGCCCTCAGGAATGGAATTAGCTTCCTAATAAAAGAGACCTCAGAGAGCTCTCTTTCCACTGTGGGAGGATACAACAGGAAAACAGCAGTCTATAACTGAAAGAGTGCCACCAGAACCCAACCATGCACCAGACGCTGAACTTCCATCCTCTAGAAGTCAGAGAAATAAATTTCTGTTGTTTATAAGGCCCCCCAGCCAGTCTTTGGTATTCTGTCATAGCGCCATGAGCTAAGACAGAGGTCATAAATATATATAATTAGAAAAGAACAATAAATGCTATTTTTTAAAAAGAAAAATGTAGCATAGGAGGGGAAGCACATAATTTTAAAGTAGTATGACCTATTTTTTTCTGCTTTCTGAATTATTTTTAAATACAAATTTTTATTAAGTTAATTATTTCTAAACACTTACACATTCAACCTCCTCAGTTCTTTGAGTTCTATGGAAAGAGAGACTCTCTCATGAAGAACTTTTGGGCCTAGACAAGTACCCATTCGCATTGTGAGGATTTCAGAATGTACTTTTGCCAAACACGTGCTTCATAGCTGATATGACCAACCATGTATCCAACATTTCCTCTTGAGTCTACTGCTGCCTTCTTAATCCAAGCCCTCCTAACTATGTAACCTAGGTAACTTCCCTGACTCCAGACCCTCCTTGTATTAAGCCATCCTTTATGCTATGTTTACAAATATTTGTCACTCCCTTGTCTCTGTTTTTAAAAAAAGACTTTATTAGAGAGAAAGAAAGGAGGGAGAGGGGGAAGGAGAGGGACAAGCAGACTCGGCTTTGAGCACAGAGCCTAATGTGGGGCTCAGTCTCAGGATTGAGAGCTAACCTGAGTTAAAGCTAAGAGCAGGACACTTAACTGAGCCACCCCAGTGCCCCACCTCATCTTATTTTTTTAACCATCTATTTCCCATGTTATCACTGCACCTTTTTGCCTCAACATCTAGACCTTTAGTATCCTCACTCTACCTTAACTATCAAGTCTTTAAACCATCTAACTTCTTACTATTTTTTTTACTACAGAGATAGATCTTTTTATATGGTCCCATTAATATGCCACCCTCAGTCCTACCTCCTTGCTTTTACTTATGTTCTGTTTTATAAAACAATATGGTATATATAATAGAAATATGGAAATTTGGCATTAACTGTGTTCATTTAGTATCACCTTTATGATTATTTTGAAATAGGAAGTAGTAAGTGTTGTGTCTGGCGCCTTATGGATAAAGGACATGGGCTTTGGTCTAAGATTAAATTCTAATAACCGTTTTCCTATGAGAGCTGGGTGACTGCAGGCAAGTTCTTCAGTCTGAGCATCAGTTTCCTTTTTATTTGCAACATGAGGAAAGGGTAACTGCTCTAAGATGATTGTTAGGCTTACACAATATACCTGTGGAAAACACCTACCATAGTGGAACATGAGGATAGATATTGTGGCTAATTAGTTAGAAATAGATTTAGTTCAGGATGGCAGAAACCCTAAATTACAGTGGCTTAACAAGTTGGAAGTTTATTTCCTTGACCACGTAAGACTGTGTAGGGGACTTAAGACTGGTAGTATTAACATCCTAAGATATCAAGGAACTAAACTTCTGGCTTGTTGCCATGCTGCTTTGGCCTTAAACTCCTAGTTGAAAACTCATAGTTTACATTCTAGATATCAGGATAAAGTTATGAAAATAAAGGAAAAATCATGCATGTGCTCTCTCTCCTTTGGGTAAGCATCCTGAAGCTATCACATGACATTTCCATTTACATGTCACTTGTAGAACTGGTTCACATAGCAATACACTTAGCTGCAAGGGAAATTGGGAAATGCAGTCTCATGCTCAGCAGTCCATCTTTTGATTGCAAATAGTCAAGCTAAACATTTTATTATAATATAAGATGGCAAAATCCCTTGCTACACATTATGCTTATTGAAGTTGTAAGATTGAGTTTTTGGACTCCAGTATTGGTCTGGATCGTTTTTACAAAGAAATACTAAGTGGGAGACAGGAGAAAACCTAGTTTTAACAAAGTAGAGAAGTTATATTACTTAATGTTGATCTCTGTTTAAAAATAATCCTAGGTGTGCCCGCGTAGCTCAGTCATTAAACGTCTGCCTTCAGCTCAAGTCATGGTCTGAAGGTCCTGGGATCAAGCCCCACATCTGACTCCCCACTCAGTGGGGAGTCTGCTTCTCCCTCTCTCTCTGCCTGCTGTTCCCTCTACTTGTGCCCACTCTCTGTCAAATAAATAAATCTTTTTAAAATATCAAAAAGTTAATATTTATTTCTTTAAATATAATATTTATATAATAATTTAATAATCACAATAACTAGGGAGAAAAGAATTTTTAAAATTTCTTTTAGAAAGATTTTATTTGACAGAGAGAGAGAGAAAGAGAGAGTGCACACAAGAAGGAGTGGGAAAGGGAGAAGAAGCAGGCTTCCTGCTGAGCAGGGAGCCTGCTGTGAGGCTCAATCCCAGGACATTGGGATCATGACCTGAGCCAAAAGCAGATGCTTAACTGACTGAGCCCCCCAGGCACCCTAGGAGAAAATAATTTTTAGTAATTTTATAACAACATATACTTATCAAACAAGCATTTTTTCAGTATATGAGTACAGAGTGGTAATGTCTTATTAAAGGAGGTAGGGATGGGTTTAGGAGAGAAAGTCAACTTTGTGTGTCAAACACATTTTCTCAGCATATAGGTAGTATTTAAGGCATGGAACTGAATGAGATTAACCAGGAGAAACACACGGAGGGAAAAGGAAATAGGCCCAATCCTTGAGTTGTTCTTAATATTTGGAGTTCAGACAAAGAAGCCAATAGAAGAGTAAGAAGTGGTGGGGGAGAAAAGTAGAGTTGGGTATTTTTAAAAGTCAGGAAGACAGTCTGTTTTGTTGTTTTTTTTTTAAGATTTTATTTGTTTATTTGACAGAGAGAGATCACACGTAGGCAGAGAGGCAGGCAGAGAAAGAGGAGAAAGCAGGCTCCCTGTTGAGCAGAGAGCCTGATGTGGGGCTTGATCCCAGGACCCTGAGGCCATCACCTGAGCCGAAGGCAGAGGCTTAACCCTCTGAGCCAACCAGGTGCCCCAGGAAGACAGTGTTTTAAGGAGGGAATTACCAACCATGTCAAACGCTTCTGTGAGATTGGGTAAGATGAGGACAGGAAATGTCCATTGGATTTGGCAGTGAACATCATTGATGGTGGCCTTCATAAAAGCAGCTTTAGTGGGGGGGGGGGGATCCTAAGAACTGATGCCATATTGAAGTGGGCTCAACGTAAGTGAATGAGTCAGGAGAAAACACAATTACCATAAGAAATTTTGCTGTGAGAAAGAGTAGGCAGAGGTGAGAAGTCACAGGATAGTATTTTGATGGGAATGAGCTAGCAGTCAGTTTTAAACCTATAGATACTGGAGCTTTGTGTTTGGTATTAAAAGAGGTATTTACACTTTTAAAAAGTCCCTGGAGAATGGGATCTGGCTGGCTTAGTGGAGAGTGCAACTCTTGACTTGGGGGTTGTGAGTTCGAGCTCCATGTTAGGTGTAGAGGTTACTTAAATTAAAATTTTAAAATTATTAAAAAGTCCCTGCAGAATCACTGTGTATATATCTCATATATACACTGGACTTAAAGTTTCCACATTGCATTGCTTTTTATCAGTGAAAAAAAGTTCACTGTGTTCTGTCTAAACTTAAAAAAAAATTCAGTGTATTCCGTCCAGTCATGAATACACGTTTCTAGAAAAACTTGTGTTAATTTAAGCATTTTTAGAACATGTCCAGCTACTAAAACACTTTCTACTATGTAATGTTTCTAGTTGACCAAAGTAGTAAATATTTTATTTAGATGACTAGAACATACCTGCGAAAATACCGATATTTAATTAATTACATTTCAATGCATATGTGTTTTGCTGAGAACATGAAATTAAGTAGAATGTTTCATAGCTAGTCAATAAATAAATTTATATCAAACATTGCTATGTTCCAGGCACTGTTTTAGCCACTGTTAATACAGGACTGAAAAGGTCTCTGCTTTCCAGAAATGCTTACACTTTTGGAGGTAGAAAGAAGACAAAAAGCACATACTACTTGGTACTTAATATAAAACTACTCATTACTTAGTATTAGCAAGTACTATGAATAAAATAATATGCAATAATGTAGTAGTGAGTGACTGGATGACAGTTTTTGCTAAGTGGTCAAGAAAAGCCTCTTGGAGGTAACCTTTGAGTTAAGGTTGAATGATGGGTGAAGGAGGTTCAAGTGTAAATTTCTCAAAACAGGATTGTATTTGGCTGGTAACAGGAAGGTAAGAAGGCTAATGTGCCTGGGATATGGAATAATCTAGGAATAGAGTGGTAGATGGTCGGAGAGTTCATTGGGATTATTTGAGTTTTGTTGTTTAGAACAAGGAACTTGGATTTGAGTTTTTTCCTTAATAGGAATCCATTGAAAGGGTTTTGTTTTTTTGTTTTTGTATTTTGTATTTTTAGAGAGAAAGAGCACTTGCGGGGCGCTTGGGTGGCTCAGTTGGTTAAGCGACTGCCTTCGGCTCAGGTCATGATCCCGGAGACCCAGGATCGAGTCCCACATCGGGCTCCCTGCTCGGCAGGAGGCCTGCTTCTCCCTCTTTCACTCTCCCTGCTTGTGTTCCCTCTCTCGCTGTATTTCTCTCTGTCAAATAAATAAAATCTTTAAAAAAAGAAAGAGCACTTGTGCCTTTACAGGATGGGGTGAGGAGCAGAGGGAGAAGGAGAGAAAAAATCTTAAACAGGGTTCACAGGCTTCATGATTGAGCTCAGCATGGGCTAAGTCTAGGAGTCAAAGATCTGAGCTGAATTCGAGAGAGGGACACTTAACCAATGACGGAGCCATCCAGGCACCCCTGAAACGTTTTCATCAGGGAAGGGACAGGATTAGATTGCGCTTGGAAAGATCAGTCTGAATGCCCCGTGGAACAGACTCACTATGAAGCACCTATGCTAGTCCAGTGGGATCACGATAGTTCCTCCCGAGCTGCAACCCTAGAGGTGGCGGAGAATGATTAAATTCAGCATGCACCGGGGGTGGGGGGTAGGAGAGGTGGGGGGGATCGGATGAGGGCTGTAAAGGGAATCATCCTGTTCAGCAGAGACTTAAGTACCTGTCCTGATGTGGTCATGTTAGATAACAAATATCCAAATTGATTGAGGCAGCTATGTCCCTTCCTTCTTAGATAGTAATTCCTGATGCTGCTTCCCATTTTGGTGTTTTGATTTTTTTTTTAACCACCTAAATGATTGCATCATATTAGTTTTCTTGCTACATGAGAAAAATATATTTTTTCAAACAATTTTTAAAGGTTTTGACTGCAAAAATAAAGAAACAAAGAGAAACTGCCAATTCCAATAGAGGCCATTGTTTTATCAACATCATATGTATGTCTTCTTGTTCAAGTGTCCAGTTCCCAGCACACTGAAACTCACCACCATATAAAAGCTTCCACAGATAGTTCTAAACCACCCCATCTCTTACTCCTCCTGTCTTGTTTTGCTTTCCCTCCTTGCTGTTGGCTCCAGCTTTGATGCCTGTTTATTCTGGCATGAGATGGTGATTCCATTGAAAATCATAAAACATTCCCTTCAATAAGTCCTGAGACGCTTTTTATCCCATCTTCCCCACTTGCCAAGAGGTCTTGGAGCTTATTGAAGAAAGCAGTCTCCGCTAAGGTGAACCATCCCTAGAAGCATAGTTAACAGATAAATATAGCTGAGCACTTGTTCACATTTAAAAATGCACTCAGAACAACTTCTGGCAGAAAATTCTGACTGCCTGTATGTGTCTCCTTCAGACAACCTTCTATCAAAGCAAGAGGCCCTGATTAGGAACCTCAGTTTCCCTTATCACCTGCTTGTCTGGCCTCTGATACATGTAGTTTGGCTCTTAATCAGCAACATAGAAGACTTGTCCTCTCCGAGGGTCAGCAGACTTTCTGTAAAGGGTCTGTTATAGATTGAATGCTTGTGTGCACCCAGATCCATATGTTGAAGCCCTGCCTTGCAGTGTGATGGTATTAGGAGGCAGAGCCTTCGGAAAATAATTAGAATTAGAAGAGGTTATGAGAGCCGAGCCCTTATGAATAGGATTAGTGTCTTTATCACCTCACTTAACCCTACCCCTACCTCAATCTTACAGCCTCCAGAACTATGAGAAATAAATTTCTGTTGTTTATAAACCACCCAATTTATGGTATTTTGTTACAGCGACCCAAGCTATCTAATACAGACTCAGGTAATAAATATGGCCTCTGGTACAACTACCCAGTTCTGCTGTTAAAGCTTGGAAACAGCCACTGACTATACAGAAATGAGTGGGCATAACTGTGTTCTAATAACACCTTATTTACAAAAACCAGCAGCAGGCAGGATTTGGCCCACAAACCACTGTTTGCTGAACTCTTCTGTCTAGGCCTTTGTTAGACAAACTGGTACACAATTCAGTTGTCATCAAAGCCAGGGCTTTGCTATTTATGGAATACGATTAGAAGGAACCATCATACATCCACTTTATCTATAAGTCATCCAAATTTGAGGATTCAGTTCTTGGATTTGATTCCTCCTTTTGTCCATTAAATCCCCCCCCCCTTCGGTGTTAGGCAGGTAGACATACAGCTGTAGGTCTGCATCTAGGATAGAGATGATGAACAGGAGGAATGCCCTTATTTAGCCAGTAGTTCCAGGGACAGGGCGTCTTAATTATAATAACCAGTGGTGATTAGCTACATGGAAAACTATGGAGAACAGATAAAGGCAAGCTATGGTTGTCTTTAAGAAGACAAGGTCAAGAGCAAAACATGATAGAAATTCTCCAAAAGCCAGCTTGACTCTTGATTGGTGTCATTCTAGTCTCTAATTTTATTCAACTAATAGTTGTTAAATGTCTGTTATGTGCAAGGTATGGTGTTTGACAATGTCTCCTGAGAATATTTTTTACTAGGAAGAAATGCCTATTGGTATCTGCTTTATAACATATACAGCTCATTCCTTGGTATGTAGGAGGTGCTCAAAAAATATTTGTGGCTGAATTAATATCCTATTATAAATAAATTGGTTTTATTTGTAAATTACTCTCTAATGGATTCAATTAACATGAATCAGTGGATGAATTGATAAGTAAAACAAGACAAACCTAACATCCAACCATGGACCCAGGGTGATTCCAAATAGCCTGGGATGTCTATTTTAACTAGATTACTGAAATATCTCTTATACTGCACTGAAATATGTAAAGGGAAGCGATTGAATTAAATAAATACAGTAGACCTGTTTAGGAAAGAAGTAAGAGCTAATTCGGGAGTTAGAACCAGGTGGATATCTGCTGACTAATAAAGCAGAGCTAATAGTTCTCTTTGAACACCCACTAATTTCTGGTTTCTGATGTTGTACTAGGACTTTTTTTTAATGAAAAATTCCGTGAAATTGTAGTTATATGTTCTTACTAATGAAAAACTGAATCCAAAAGAGATAAAGTCATTTATTGAGAGAAGCCCTCTTTTCTTGCTGTCTCTTTGTGTTGGAGGTAAAGGCTTGGTTTAGGAGACTGATAGTCTGATGTTTTATTTCTTTTGTCATATGTGAGATTACATACTCTCTTTCATTATTTTCCTTTTCCTTCTAATTGTGTCACCCCACTGTCTTATCGGGTGAAACAGCTTTGTTAATAAGTATTCACTACTTTTATACAGTAATCATTTTTTAAGTAGGGGGAGGGAGTAGGGGGAAAGGGAGAGAGAGAATCTCGGGCAAGCTCTGTGCCCAGCTCAGAGCCCAATGTGGAGATCAATCTCACGACCCTGAAATCATGACCTGAGCCAAAATCAAGAGTCAGACACTTAACCAACCCAACTACCCAAGAGCCCCTACAGTAGTCATTTTTTATTTTAATCTACCTTTCCAAGATGCCAGCAATGACCTTCTGCCTAATTTAGTACTGGCAGTCAATTTAAGTTTATTTGATCAAAGGAAGGAACTAACATTTTTTTTAATGTCTTATGTGCCACTGTGCTGCCGCCATCATCATCATCATCATCATCATCATCATCACCATCGCTAAGATTTACTGAGTAAAAAGCCTGGTGCTTTGTACTGGGGACTTTACATACATTTACGTACAGAATCCCATAAACTCCACTCCCATTATCTCCATTACTATCTTCTAGGTGATTTCTTTTTTTAAAAGATTTTACTTATTTATTTGAGATAGAGTGAGAGAGCACACACGAGGGGGAGCAGCAGGCAGAGAGAGAAGCTGGCTCTCTCCACTTAAGCAGGGAGCCTGACGCGGGGCTCAATCCCAGGACCCCGGGATTGTGACCTGAGCCCAAGGCAGACGCTCAAGCGACTGAGCCACCCAGGCGCCCCTCTCTGGGTGATTTTATTGAGGAAGCTGAAGCCTGGGTTAGGTGAAAGGAGGAAGCAAGTTTTGAAGCTGTCTCCATGAGCTATGCAGTGGACCCAGTCTTTCCCACCAGTTTTCACATCTCATTGAATGTTCCCAAAACTCTACATGGTAGACATTATATTATAGTTCAGATCATTACAAAAACTAATAAACTAAATGAAGAAATAACCATAGGCCATGTTTCCCAAGCTTTTTTAAAAAAAAATTACCCCGTTGTGGGAAAAGAATTTTACATTTCAACCCAGTGCACATACACACACAGAGTGGAAACAGAAATTGTGCCAGCTAGTGCCCATCTTTGCTGTATGTGATGCCCTCTGAGGTTATTATTTGAATTCTTTTTTTTTACAGTGGATCAGGACCTACAGTTTGAAAAGTAGTGATTTAATGTGCATCTACGGAGGATGTATTCTTAGTATAACAGTAGGATAATAAGCCTGAAATTCCTCTCTTCTTTTTTTAGCTATTCTGTTCATAAATTTATCTCAAAATATATTTATATATATTAAGCACTAACTGCATGTCAGATGCAGTTCTAGGTCCCAGGACCTACAAAGGTAAGGATGATTCAGTCCTTGCCTTTGAACTGAAATTAGTAAATTAACAGTAACTTTTGGTATGTCCAGATGGCCCTTGAACAGGGTGCAGGCTAGTGGTGCTGACCCCCTGTGCAATTGAAAATCTTCATATAGGGGCCCCTGGGTGGCTCATTTGGTTAAGAGCCTGCCTTCAGCTCAGGTCATGATCCTGGGATCAAGCCCTACTTCAGGCTTCCTTTTCAGCAGGGAGCCTGCTTCTCCCTCTCCTCCCTTCTAGTTCTCTCTCTCTGTCTCGCTCTCAAATATACAATATACTGTATTCTTACAATCAAGTAAGCTAGAGAAAAGAAAATATTAAAATAATAAGAAAGAGAAAATATATTTAGAGCACTGTACAATATATATCAAAAAAAAAATCCGTGTACAAGTAGACCGGCACAATTTAAACCTGTGTTGTTCAAAGGTCCCCTTTATTATTATATGAATATGAACTATATGCTATGGGAAGAGAGGAGCAAGCAACTAACTCTCCCAGCCGAAACCCAATAAAGGCTGGATGAGGGAAGTGACTTAATGAAAATAGGTCATGTAGAATGAATAAGGATTTTCCAGGTGTAAGAGAGCAGGGCATTTGGGGCAAAAGGACCTGTGTATGCACGGGCAGGGAGATTTGAAAGGCTGGACACGTTCCAGCAACAGTAAGAAATTCAGTGTAGCAAGAAGGAGCGAGACAGAGGGGTGTGTTGAAGGACCTGTGTGCCTTATTAAAGAGTTTAGATTCATCTTATGCATGGAGAAACCCAGAGAGGTTTTTAATCCAGGCTATGTAATATAAGATATTTGTGCCTTTAGAAAAACAGTTCTGATGCTACTTAAAGGATAGTATGGAGAAAGGAGAGGTTAGAGCCAGGAGATCTTTGCATGGCCTCCCATGAGAAGTAAAGACTTGAACTGAAACAGCTGTATTGGGCATGGAAAGGACCATCCAGATCCCAGAGCTCAGTTCCAGTTTGTCAGATACTTATTGAGCCCTGACTATATGTCAGGTTGTTAAGTGCTGTGGTACAAAAAAGGATAAGACATAGTCTCTGATCTAGAGATATTTTCTGTCTAGTGAGAAATGAAGACACAAAAATAGATCGCTTAATTATTAGAATGGATAAATGTTATGTTAAAGGATTGCATACAGTATGAAAAGAGCAAAGGTGTGAGGGGTTCATAACCGGGACTGAGAGAGGGTCACAGAGGTTTCCTCGGAAGGAAACATCCAAGTGGAATCTAGAAGGATGAATAGGAATTGGCCAGGTGAAGCAAAGGACAAAGGGCCTACCAGGCAGGGGGCACAGGGAAGCAGCCCTGAGCATTATGGAACTGCGGAGTCCTCCGCGGAGTTTAGTATTGCTGGAGCGAAGAGTGATACAAATGGGGCCAGGGGAGGAGTGGAAGGTGCACATGAGTTCCTGCTGTGGAGCCAGGAAATCATGCTAAGGAGCCTGGACTCCATGCTGTTGGTGGCAGGGAGCCCAGTGAAGAATTTTAAGACTTGGGAATGGCATGGGCAGCTCTGTGGTTCAGATGGGTTGTTCTGGTAACATAGACGGTGATGACAGCCGACTTTCACGGGACACTGGTAATGTGCCAAGCAGTATCATCAACATTTTGCCCAGGCCACCTTGTGGACACAGCCCTCCTGTCCACAGCCTCACTTTCCAGGGAGGTCCCTGGAACCCAGATTTATTAGCTGGCCCAAGAGTACGGAGTCGGTGGCGGAGCAGGGACTCAGTTGCCAGTGATCTGAGTAACCCACAGCGCTATGCGGTGGTTAGGGAAGTGAGAAGACAGTGGCCAGACTACAGGGGAGAGATGAGGCGGGGCTGACCTGGAGAGGCATAGCTGATGGAGAGCAGTCCGCCTGGGCTGCCGTCACAAATTACCATCCACTGGGTGGCCTCACAACATTTCCTCACAGCTCTGGAGGCTAGAAATTCAAGATGAAAGTGCTGTCAGCATTGGGTTCTGGAAGGGTCCTTTTTCAGGCTTGTGGGTAGGTTGCCTTTTTGCTGTGCCCTCACATAGCCTTTCCTGGGTGTATGCAGGTGGCAAGAGAGGGCAGCAGGCCCTCCAGTGCCTCTCAGAAGGACACTAATCCTGTCAAATCAGGGCACCACCCTTAGGCCCTCATTTCACCTTAATTCTTTGGAGGCTTTGCATCTCCAACTACAGTCACATGGGGAGTCAGGGCTTCAACGTGAATGAGGGGCAGGGGAAAGGAACACCCAGTCGTAATAGCCACATTCCAGAAACCATCTAGAAGGTAAAACCAGCACAAGCAGGTGACTGTTTTGACATGGAAAGTGAGGGAGAAGGAAGAGTTTAGGATGACTCAGATTTCTCACAAAGAACGTACAAAGGGGCACCTGGGTGACTCAGTAGGTTAAATGGCCGGCTCTTAATTTCAGCTCAGGTCATGCTCTCAGAGTTATGATATCAAACCTGTCTGTCTATCTGTCTGTCTCTTCTCGAATAAATGAATAAATCTTAAAAAAAAAAAAAGTTCGGGGGGTGCCTGGGTGGCTCAGTTGGTTGAGCGACTGCCTTCGGCTCAGGTCATGATCCCGGAGAGCCGGGATCGAGTCCCACATCGGGCTCCCTGCTCGGCAGGAAGCCTGCTTCTCCCTCTCTCACTCCCACTGCTTGTGTTCTCTCTCTGGCTGTGTTTCTCTCTGTCAAATAAATAAAATTAAAAAAAAAAAAAGTTCGGGGGGACACAGAAAAAGTTGCAAATCAGGGCAGGTGAGGGCGGGTGGGGAGGACAGCTCAGTTGAGGTTATGGTAAATCAGTAGCGCCTGGAAGCATCCAGAAGCTCGTGCTGATGTGAGGAGAGACACTGGCATACGGATGGCAGGGGAAGCCACAAACCGGGTCACATCATGTAGAGAAAATATGGAGGTGAAAAGGAGGCAGTGTTGCCAAGGATGGAAAAATATGTGCAAGGTACACAGGGGAACAAGGAGAGGCTTAAGAAATAAGAAACCTTTATGGCTGAATCAAAAGCAAGAGCGAATTTCCAACAATAGACAATCTAACACTCAGGTTCTGTGGCCTCTTGTGTGTCAGATTTGTATTCTTAGGTGAGAAAAGAAAACAATTGTAGAATCACCGCATTTCATTGCCTAATAGGACCAGAGAGATGATTTTACAGTCCTCTCACTCTGTCAGGAAGCTGAAGCCTGGCAAAGCCTGCTGATTTGTCTCTTTCATGGCATGGGCAGACCTAGAATTTTGTTCCCCAGCCTCTTGACGTCAGTCCAGTGCTTTTCACAATATATGAAGTGGAATTCATCACTGTGGGGTTTGAAAATTAGGTCTAAGTTGTTAAAAAAAAAAAAAAGCCACCGAATAAAGTGGAGAAAGAAGCATTACTATTATATATGCATTTCGGGAGAGGAATAGTATGTAAAATGTAGAAAACTTTATTTAAGAGGAGAGATCAGTAGTGTTGGCCTTGGATGGTGATAAGAAAATTGACTTGTGGAAGAGGGCTTAGAGACAGAATGTCCCTGCTACATTGAAAGTGAAAATGGCACATTGCCAGGGGCACCTCTAATGCTCTGAGCACCCACGTTCTTTTGTTGTTGTGTTGTGTTTGGTTTTGGGAGGCCACATGTTTTCAAATGTGACTCCTTCTTATGTTTTTTCCTATGACTAACCCCATATTAGATATATAGCAATACTGTGTTATTAGAAAATTAATTTTAAGTCAGTATCTTCTTAGAGCCTTGAAACTGACAGACTTCTTACTTGCGGAGAAGAGTGGTTCTCTCTTCTGCTGGATTTCAGATTTGCCTTCAGCCATGTAGAACCCCCTCAGCAAAGACTTCTGTCCATAATGGTTTATCTTGTAACTCAGTGAAGTATTTTTGAGCATCTACTGTAGAGTGCTATGTTAAGCACTGCAGGATGTATTAATGAACTGTAAGACCAGTAGAACCTGTTGTAGGTTAGAACATTGTCTAACGTTAGAACATTTTTAATGGTATCAGAAAAATGTTAGAACATTTTTAATGGTATCAGTGTAGTCAAAAGTGCTAGGATGTATTCTTTGGTACCGATAGTGAGAAATATGTGAGCTCACTCTGGTTTATATTTACCACTCCCAAATTTTAAAAACAAAAACTAAAGCAGGTTTAGTGACCAACTTGCCTTGTGTATTAATTGCTTTCTTGTTTCTTGTCAAGTAAGCAAACATTTATAACACAATTTTTTTCATTTTATAACTCTGTAGTTTCAAATGCATAAACAAACACTTAACATAAGTATATATATACCATATAAGTGTATATATAAGTATATATGCATACATATATATATACACACACACACACCATAAAGATACACTTGCTCTGTACTTATATTTTTGGTAGATTTTAATATATCGACTGAGGTAGAATTATATAGAGTAATAAGTGATTTTAGCAACAGACAACAACTTCGCTTTTAGACCATTAACAGAATTTTTATGTGATGCATGCATATTACAAAGAGCACATTATACGGAAAATAAAGCAAACTCAGTATACATAAACTATTTATATGGAAGAACTAGATAGCATGTAGTTAGCATCATAAAAAGAATTTTCATGTGTGGTATAGTATAAGTTTCCACATCAGGGAGGGCCCTCAAAAAAATTATGAAATAGGCAAAGCATAGCTTCAGAACATAGCAGCATCTTGGCATGACTGGTAATATGTGTTACTCCAAATATGAAATCTGAAGACATTTCATGAAAAGTTTGACCCATAATGCTTGCACCATTGAGATTTTCAGTAGAAAGAGGAGCTTATCATAATTACCTTAATATTCCCATCCTAGGGCAGTGTGTAGAAATTAGTAGATTTTTAGTAAATATTTATTAAATGAATGTTCTGTTTATTAAGTAAAACACTAAGAAATTTTGACTGGGAATTTTATTTTATTATATATAATTATATATATATAAAATAACAGTGCTATTATCATAAGAGGATTTATTTAGCAGCTGTTCATGGATGCTGACTATGTTGGCACCAGGAATACAAAAATGAGTAAGACAGGCCTTCCAGTGGGTCTGGGGAAGAGTAGATGAAAGAGAGAGAGAAAAAAAACACTTGTAGACAGATATGATAAGATGATTGGTGCTATAAGAGAAATATGAAAACAACTACAAAATAGCAGTGCAACAATAAGAATATCTATAAACAAAATAGGTCCTATCTGAGCTCAGAAGAGAAGTTAACGCCAGTTGGAGGTAGGAGTATTTGAAAGATTTCACAGGGGAAGTGACTTGATCTTGGGCATCTCAGATCCACTATGTCCATTGGTATCTTCCTTATTTTTCCCTTCCACGTATGTGTCCTAGATCACATGTCTGATGGTCTTGAGCATGATTACTGATACACCCCTGGCCTGGATTCTTCCTTTGGGGAAGTGCTAAAATCATCAGACTCTGTGTTTTTCCCCTCCAGTATTAATTTGGTCACTATGGTTACATGAAGTTTTGAATAATTGGCGGTTTTTTAAAAATGGACATACTTTGTATATAATCAGAAGCTTATCAAAAATATGTGGAGCTATCCTGTATAATTACATATTTTAAATTTTATTAACTTATACCCAAAGATGTCTTATTTTTAAACAATTCACTTTTTCCACATTGAAAAAAATAGTTTTATCTAAAAAAATATACATAAAATTGTAAAGAGCTTATTATGGAAAAGCTATCCTGGTTTATAGTCACAGAAGTGTTTTTGTTTTAAATAATGCTATTCTTCTAAGAATATGTATTTTTTTAAATTTGTGCCTATCTCTGAAACCATAAAATTTTAGCTCTACTGTAGAATTTCTGGAGAGTAGTACATTTCTGCTGCCATTTGGAGGAGCCTGCATCACAGAGTAATGAGGAGTTGAGTCTGACTTGCAAAGATGCCTCCATTTAAAAGTCAGATACCCTCCCCCCCAGAAGAATTGTTAGTCAAATTCCCATCATTAATGAATTATGTCTTCCACATTTCTCTGGTACTAAATCTAATACAAGTTACAATTATAACAAATTATTTTGTAGGGGCTCTGATGACGTTCTTACACCACTGAAACAATAAATATTCTGAAAGTGAAACTGTCAGCCCTTGGCATCCAGAGTTAACAAACTACTTAAGAGTTCTGTTGCTAGATATCTAGGTAATTGTGAGATTAAACCAACAGATTAGGAGGTCTCCATGCTTTTCTAATGAAACCATATAAATTCTGTTAAAATCCATGAAGCATAGTCATGGTCTCTTTTAATCCAAATTTTTAAATAATAGCTGTAAATACTTATTCTCTGTAGTAGTTTTAGGAGTTAGAGAAAGCATAAGTGTGTGAGAATTTCATTCACTTTCTCCTTAAACCTTATACCAGAGTTATGAAGAATTAGCAAAGTTCATCAATTGAGATTTTTCCCAATCAATACCTTGTTCTGATGAAATACTAGAAAAATGTTTTGAAAAAGTCAAAGGCAGCTGTGAGAGTTAAAGGAAATTCCAGTTAATGGACAGAGATGCATTAAAATCATCTCACCATGATTGTGAAGTCTTGAATTCTAACTTTGCTTTTGCTAGTGAAAATGTAATATGTTTTACTTAGTTTAAAAAAATTTTTATAATAAATACAGAGCCCAGTTTCTACCAATAAAATGGAGAGTTTGCATTAGAGTGGCCTTCAAAATTAAATAAATTCTTATGCCTTTACAAAATGTAACTGAATGGTGTCTAAAGGCCAAGATGAACCCTTTATCTCTGGTGTGTCCTTACAGTCTGTTGCTAATGCATATGAGAAAAGAAAGTTACTGGGCACCTGGGTGGCTCAGTCAGTTAAGCATCTGCCTTTGGCTTAGGTCATGATCCTGGGGTCCTGGGACTGAGCCCCACATGGGGCTCCCTGCTCAGCACTTCTCCCTCAAACTCTCCCCCTGCTTGTGCTCTCATGCACGCTCTCCCTGTTAAATAAATAAAGAAAATATTTTTAAAAAAGAGAGAGAGAAGAGAAAGTTACTTTCTTTTTTTTTTTTTTTAAGAGTTTATTTATTTCACAGAGAGAAACACAGCCAGAGAGGAAACACAAGCAGGGGGAGTGAGAGTGGGAGAAGCAGGCTTCCCGCTGAGCAGGGAGCCTGATGTGGGACTCGATCCCGGGTCTCCGGGACCATGACCTGAGCCGAAGGCAGTTGCTTAACCAACTGAGCCACCCAGGCGCCCCAGAAAGTTACTTTCTTAATTAAGTATTTACCTGTACCACATACCCCCAATACTCATGACTAGTCCAGGAATTGTCCCATACCTGGTGACATCACATTCATCCTTTAAGTTTTAACTCAAGAGTCAGCTCTTTGAAGTCATGCTTACTCTCACAGCATAAGCTTGCAAAATTTTGCCTGAAGCTACTTTATTTCCTCCCAAGTGACACCTGCTATTCAGTGTATAGCAATACGGACACAGGTGTAGTTTCATGGTCTCTATAGCTAGGCTGATGACACATTAAATTTACTGAGAGCAAATGTAAGCAGTTTTCCATTAAATTATTTAAAAATATACATATGACTCACAAGAATTATTCAAATATAAATATTAGCTTATATCATATTTAAAACAATATAAAATAAGACTTTCAAAATATACTTGAATGTATAAATTTTTCTTACTGATCTTAAGCTATTTTCATGCTATTTAGACAATCCTAGTTTTCTCTAGACTTGAGTAGATTTAAATGCTTTTCATTACCCTGTCTGTGGCTTCAAAAACCACAAAATACTATGCCATCTATTATAAGTGGAGTTTCCTTCTTGAGCTTAATTGCCCAAAACTGAACTTAGCCCTTTTTTGCTAATCCTAGAAGAGTGCTTTTCTACACTTCTGTTACTTCTGCAACTTGTCAGGCTTCCAACATCATTTTTTGCTCGCCAATCAAAAATAAAACAATATAGAATAATATGTGTATGTCAAAAATTTCCTTATGATTGTGCATTTCTAGTCAGAATATGATTTTTCTACTACCTACTATTCTTACTCTTTTAAGCTTGAATTTATGAAAATATAGTTTATAACGAATACACACTTTGTGCCGTGAGACCAACTTTCGAACACAACTATTTGTAAAGGGCCTATGATACTGAATTTTGAGGTTTAATTTATATTAAATATCATACGAAGATATGAAAGTGAAAATTGACTTTATGTAGGAAGAGAAAAATGCATGTAATCAGAACCCCAGGAAATATGGAATAGATAATCATCTCTACAGAGCAGGGGCCTTTCCTATTTGCTGCATCTTGGTAGAGTACCCGGCATGGTAGCAGGAAAAGATGGGCATAATTTAATTAAAGCTTTTAGTAATCAGGAGATGAACTTCTTTTGATATAAAGAGGTAACCAAAACTGCTTTCATCCCTATTGTCCCTAAAAATGTAGGAAGCAGAGCATTTAATACAGTGCTTGAACAAGGAGTCTGCACCTAAATTCAGAAGTCTACCATGCGGAAAGATCGAGATTTATGGGGGCCTAATCACCTGAAGGATATGTAAGTAGAGTCGCATGTGTCAGTGTGTGCACACAAACTGATTGAGTTAGGCACTTAACTGAAATTACTTTCTGAAAGCCAAGTGATCATAAAATAAAATACCGAAGTTCAAAGTGAAAAAGTTATACCTTAACCTTAAGAGTAAAATGAGAACCCAGAAAGGCACTAAAGCCAATTTTACATGTAAAATTTTCACTGACATCCAGAAATGCGCAAGTGACTTTTTTTAAAGAATGGGAGTTTGAATCATTTGTTGCTTTCTTTATTAGTGTACTTGTTTAAGCAGAAGAGTTGCTTCTGTGTAATGCCTCAGACTTCTTTTTCACTCCCACTCTCTGCTTGTGAGTCATCAAGACCAATGTGCTGTCCTTCGCATACAAAGAAAATGCTGTTGACCCATTGTCTTAGCCCAGGCTGCTGTAACAAATTACCATAGACTGGGTAGCTGAAGTAACACACATTTATTTCTCACAGTTCTGAAGGCTGGAAGTCTGAGACGAGTGTCAGCATGATCAGGTTCTGGTGAAGGCCCCTTTTCTGGCTTACCAGCTGTTGTCTTCTTGCTCTGTGTCCTCGGATCTCTGTGTCTTTTTTCACAAGGGCACTAATCCCATTCATAAGGTCTCCACCCTTGTGATATAATTACCCCCCAAAGGCCCCACCTCCAAAAATCATCACATTGCAGAACTGGGCTTCAGCCTATGAATTGGGTTGGAGTAGGGGGGACACCCAAACACCCACCATCAGGATCAGGGAATGCACTGAATTTGAAATCATATGTTCTGCTTTATCCCATCTTCCTTCTAATTAAGCCTATGCATTTATAAACTTCTTGGCAGGTTAGAGAACTGTGGATGGCCGGGCTCTGCCTAGATGCATCTTAGTTTTCTCCAGACTTAAGCAAGGATGGACAACACACAGAGATGAAATGCATAGCCCTTGGCCTCATTAGCATAAAAACTGATTCAAGTTATATATACATTTGGTATTAGTATCTTCAGGCCTTACTTTTTCATTTTTTTATTTTCTTTTCTTCCCCCATCCCCCATCTTGTAACCCCTGCTTATGTTCTTTATCCATCAAAGCACACGCTCTGAAGGGTATATAGAAAAGGCCTTAAAAAAAAAAAAAAAAAGAAAAGAAAAGAAAAGGCCTTATCTTCATTAAGAACAGAGGTTTTGCAGGGCACCTGGGTGGCTCAGTTGGTTAGGCCTTCGGCTCAGGTCATGATCCTGGGGTCCTGGGATTGAGTCCTGCATCAGGCTCCCTGCTCAGCAGAAAGTCTGCTTCTCTCTCTATACCTACCCCTGCTCCTGCTCTCTCTCTGTCTCTCTCTCTGTGTCTCGTGTCTTCTGTCTGTCAAAATAAGAAAATAATCTTTAAAAAATAAATTAAAAAGAATGGAGGCTTTGGGAATCAGACTCAGAGTACCTTATGGCCTGACTCTGCCACATAGTAAATGTATCCTCTCAAACAAGTGAGGCATTTAATGACATTGCTTTCTCAGTATTCTCATCTGTAAAATAGATAGAATGCCTACCTCCCAGAATCCTGTAGAGGTTAAACAAGGCAGTGCATTTAAAGTTCTCAGTATACCCCCAAGTTATAGAAATGCATGCTAAACAACTAAACATGAAAAAGGAACTAGACTTGTTTACAGGAAGACTCATACATTTAACTTGTAGTATGTTGCCTCCAGAAAATTCACCTTTTGAACAGGGTATAATGACATAATCTCCAAATATGAAATTAAGAATCCTACACAATTGGTAGAAAAGGCTTTGTTTTAAAAAACCTTGTCCCAGCAACCCTGTAGTTGTAAGCTCATGCCTGTTCTGCTGATACAAAACGACAGCCCTTAATTAACCTCGTTTTGCTGCTTTAAACTTGGCTAGGTCCTAAGATGAACCATTTTTACTTTTTTATACTGTGAATTCATTTTCTAATGCTGCTATAACAAATTACTCACTAACTTGATGGCTTAAAACAACATAAATCTATTCTTCACAGTCCTAGAGTCCAAAAGTCCATCATCGAGATGTCAGGGTTGGATCCTTCCAGAGGCTCTGAGGAAGAGACTGGCCCAATCATCTCTCCTACCTCCTGCTTGTTGCCGCCATTCCTTGGCTGGTAGCTGCATCCCTCCAATCTCTGCTTCTCTTTTCACATTGCCTTCCCCTCGGGGTCCATCTCAGTTCTCCCTCTGTCCCTTTTAAGGACACCTGCCATTAAATTTAGGGCCCACTCTAATTCCAGGATGATCTCATTCAAGATCCTCAATTTAATCATATTTGCAAAGACCATTTTTCCAGATAAAGTCACAAGTTCCAGTGTTAGGACACGGACATATCTTTTTGCAGAACCGCCATTCAGCCACTGTATGAGAGACCTCTGTGTAAGGAAAAGAACCAGAATCTCAGGTGAAAAGAGAATGAACTGGTAAGGGAAAACTATACTTCCTGAAGATTCCATCCAGTGAAATACTAGAGCTTCATTGTCAGCATTGTCCTGGAACCCCAAAAGGTCAGTTTTCTAGGTGCAATGAAATGTCTGCCCAATGGGCAGGTCTTCATCCTCAGCTGTGGAATTGTTGAAGGTGGAGGGATTTTTCCAGCTTTCTTTTTCAAGTATGTCAGTGCTATAGTTTCTGGAGCCTATTAATTACATTTGGAAAAAGAACAGGCAAGTGGAGCTAGAAACACATGCATGTGGTTGGGCTTGAGAGCCATGATGGAATGTTCTAAGAAGCACTAGCTGAAGGAGATAACAATAGCTATCTGTACTTGTTAGCCCCTTCAGTCACTTGACCACCATCTCCCCTCTTCAGCAGGAATTTACCTTGCCTCAGGATGCATACTTGGAAATTTGGTTAACAACAGAGTGAGTAGAGGAGATGAGTATTTTTGACTTTTTGGGTTTTGCTCTGAATGGAGCACTGGAATTGGCTCCCAGTCCTGGAAGAGGAAAGATAGGAAATCACTGAATTTTTTCACCACAGTAATGTGACTTGTGGCTGGAAAAAGGACAGTGCCAATAAGAGGAGCCTTTGCCTGGGACTTAGGATTTCAACAGAGTCCTTGTACCTCTACCTAAAATGGTTTGGAGCAGTAGTTCAAGAAAACCCAGGCTACAAAGAGTTGTAACTCTCTTATAAAATTTCCTGCCAATATGTATAGCAAGCTGCCCACAAAAATTGTGAGCCTTGCACAAATATTTAAAATCAACACTCATTTGTTCATCAGGTCTCTTGACAAAGGTATCCCCAAAGTTAATTACTACCTTATTCCTTTTTGGATCTGTGGTTCCTACTGTAGTGCCTGTTTAGGAGATGTTTAACCAGCCAGGAATTTAGTATATTCCATTGCTCCTCACCTTTTAAGTTGCTATGATTGATTTCCATAAAGATCAAAATATTGAGAAAGTAAATGACATGCTCTAAACGCTGGATTGAGTAAGTACAGACTTCATTTTTCAAAATAACTTCCTGTTGAGTTGGTAAGAAGAAAAAAATGCATGGTTTCAAGGAGAAAATGTGTTGGTATAAATCAGATCAAGGGACTACTTCAGAACAAGTGTCGGCAGAGTATATAACCTGCGGGCCAAACCCAGCTCACTGTCTAATTTTGTATGGCCTGCAGGCTAAAAATTGTTGTTACCTTTTTAAGCAGTTGGACAAAGATCAAAAGGAGATTTCATGACACATGGGAAGTCTATGCAATTCAGAATCTGCAGGGTCCACAGATAAAGTTATATTGGAACATAGCTCATTCATTTCTGTATTCTCCATGGCTACATTTGCCCTCAGTGGTGAAGTTGAGTAGTTGCAGTAGAGACCATATGTGACCCAAAAAGTACAAAACATTGACTCTCTGACCTTTTACAGAAGGAATCTGGCATTCTGTCAACACCTGTGGTAGTGCGGTATCTATCAAAATGCTGCATTTTGAACTTGAGAATGTTAAGAACTTGAGTTTGTTCCTCACTTTGTAGTTTGGCTTCAGGTCATTGTCTCACAGAGCTGCCAGGTTTCCCTCCTGTGGGCTGAAGAAGGGTGTACAGGCACTTGTAAGCTGGCAGATGCTCCACAGTGTTCAAAAACTGGTCAAATATTGCTAGGCAGGCGAGCCAGAGAACCGTCTGAACAGGGCACTGCCTCCGGCACCAGTGACATTGAACTCCGAATGCCACCTGTGCTGAGAATGATTTCTAAATGTCCTTGCATCTCTGCAATGTAGCCTTAAGGAGCATGGCCCTGGGAAGGAACTTTCTGGTTGGCCTGACCTGGACCACATGCCCAAACCTCATTGTCGGGGAATGGGAGAGTCAGGTACTCGTTCTAATTCGCTAATTTTCAACCCATCCCTCCCAGGATATTGCAAAAAAGAGAAGATTTCCCCCCAAATGGGATGCCTTGCTGGGCAGCTAGAGAATATAAATCAGACTCCCTTCTACACCTTTGCCACTCTAAGGCAAGACCAGGCGTCACAGGGCCTCACCTGGGAGTGTGGTAGAAAGACCGCCTTGCAGGCCCTTCCCCAGACCTACTGAATCAGATTCACATTTTAACAAGATCTCCAGGTGATTTGTGTATGTGCATTAAAAATTGAGATGAGATCCACAGAAAGAGATTTGGCAGGATTTCAGGTGATATTATGAAGTGAAAGCAAATAGACAATTTGGAGGCATGTATTTTTGGCCCTGGGAGGTGACATAAACATGCCAGCTCTATCTGGGAGTGTTCTCACCTAAGCTAGGCCCGCTTTTTGGTATTTTTCTTTCTTAAACCCTCAGATTTGAAAGCTCCAGAATTGTAGCATTTCCCATTGCAGTGCACCAGCAGGAGTCCCAACAGTTAAAGCAGGTAGTGAGGGGGAGCAGAGGCTTATTTGTAAGTGATCCCTTGCCTGGGTAGGTCACAGGGCCAAAGGCGAGTTGACCGACCTAGTAGAAATTCAGAAATACATGTTTAATATGACCCTGGTCATCATTGGATTCAAGTTCCAGCTCTGCCACCTATTTTGTGATTTTTACATAATGTATATAATCTTCCCAAGCCAAAATTTTCTCATCTCTAAAATGGGGTTAATAATATGAGAGAGAATAGACACCACCGTGTTCAGTGAGAACTATGTACTCCAGTAATTATGGCCATCAGTATCTGTTTTATTTTGCAGCATTAGGAGACCATGGTACTTTATTTTTATTAACCAGAGTGTTAGTGCTTGCTAATTCATTTTACAGTAGAATTGTTACAGCTCCTAATGCTGAGTAACTCAGACTGAGTTTTAGGATTACAGATAGTTAGACATTCGTTTTCTACTTTTGCCTCCAGGTTCTGTCACCATGAGGCACAGAGAGTACAGTTGTTTATACCATCAGGTCAGTTTGATCAATTGCAATCATGAATATTAGAGGGCTAAAAGTACCCGTTTGAAAAACTGCTGAGTGTACTAAGTGTATTCTTTAAATATGACTCCTGGAATATTGCCACTACAATAGAAAAATCTCAGCAGAACCTTTCTGTAGGACAGAGATGATTAGTCTTTGTTATCATAAACCTACGAAAATTTATTTCCGACGATCTTTAGGATTGAAGAACAGATCTTTGCAGGCATAAGACAGTGGTTAGTATGTTAAGCGTGTGCTGTCCTGATCATTTGTCTCCATTTCCTTTGAGAATCTATCACCTCAATAAAATCGATCCTTTAAAAATGTGAATCGAATTTATTTCCACAGCTAAAATGTTTTGGGCACAGTGCCCCTGAAGTTATTAAAATAAACTCTTTATTGAAAAGCACGGTAGGACTTCCAGTTACTATTTTAATCTTTATTGCCTTGTAAATTAAAGAGGAATGCAGTTATAGAGTAGAAAATCAGCTAATAAAGCTTAAAGAAGTTGTTTATAAATGAACTGGATACATAAAATCCTCAAACTATATCTCAGTTCGCAGTGAGGTATCTTGATTCTCAGTTGATTAATACATTTCTCCCATGCAAAGTCCGTGTCAGAGATACCTTTAACATGAAGGTCCTACATTCCTTTTGGCTAGAATCTAAATGTAGATCTTCAGAACAATAACCCTGCTAGCCTTTGAAGCACGTGGCTATAATGTACTAACGGAAAGGAAGTATTTGATTATTAGTACCCAGGCAATATTATTAATATTGGCCAGGCAGTGTAGGGGGACACCAATTCAGAAATTAAATTTGTGGGGGTTTTCCTCCTGTTCTTTAACAAGAAAACTTCTAGATGCTTCTATAAATGTGTAGGAATCTATTTTGACCTTGAAGCAAATCTTTCCTAGTACAAGTTGCTTTAGAATTGCCCTTAGAATGCAAGGCTAGCAGGCTTCATGCTATAACTGTTGTGTGAGGTCTTAAGTACTGTGCCCTGGGAGGCTGACACCTTATTTATAGCCCAAGCTGTGTAGAACATGCAACCCATTTCCACCTTGAACATGGTATAGTCATTAATGCTTAATCTACCTTTTCTCTTCTGGAGCAAATCTTATGGTTTACTGATTTCATGCCTTATTTTTTTTTAAGATTTTATTTATTTATTTGACAGAAATACAGCTAGAGAGGGAACACAAGCAGGGGGAGTGAGAGAGGGAGAAGCAGGCTTCCCACCGAGCATGGAGCCCGATGCAGGGCTCGATCCTGGGTCTCCGGTATCATGACCTGAGCAGAAGGCAGTCGTTTAACCAACTGAGCCACCCAGGCGCCCTGATTTTATGCCTTCTATAAACCATCTTAACCATTACCTTTTTGGAATCCTGTAGTCTAAAACCAAAAACTTTCCTCTTGATTTGTTCCCTGCGGTGGAAGCCAAGCCCCTGCCATCCTACGTCCTCCAGCCAGCCAGTGGGCACTGCCTTGTCTTTAAATGTGTTGGCCAATCCCAACCCCATTGTCTCCAAGAATGAGGTGTATCTTCAGGATCAATGAATTCTATCCCACCAACATTTAAACATGCTTACGTCTCTAACATCTTACTAAAAAAAAAAAAATAATCATCATCATCTTTCTCTGCCACATGTTCCTTTCTAGCTACTCCCCTTTCTTGCATAACTGCACTTCTTAAATACCTTAGAAGAGTGGTCTACGCTCTGTTTCCACTCACATACTTCTCACTTTCTTCTCACTCCTTAACCCAACGTCATCTGCCTGCTCTCCCACCACTTCATTGGCTTTGTCTCAGCAGGGTCTTCAGAGATTTCCTCATGATCAGTCGGTTGATATTTGACAGCAGTCTCACTGTTATTCATTCATCCTAACTTTTGGAGACATCTTCCCTCAGCTTTCCTGAGTCCACTGCCCTACCTCCCTGTTGACAATTGCTCAGTGTTCTTTGTGAACCTCTCCCATAATTACCATGATTGCCACACTTAATGTATGTGTTCCTCAGGAACTTCTGTCGGTCCTTTTCTCTTCTCCTTCAGCAGACCCAGGCTGGGCAATCTTAGGTATGACTTTAATACCATCAGACAGAGTTGCCTCCTTGTTTGGAGCTCCAGATAAGGAAGTTGTTGACATCCCTGCCTTTGTGAAATACTGACTTCCTGTGAGCTTCCCTGATTCCAGAATGCCTCATTTTGCTTCCTGGTTTTTTTTGGCAAATATTCCTCAGGCTTCTTAAATCAGTTACTTCCCTACTTAGAACATTTCGTTGATTTGAATTGAGTATGAATGATAAATTCAGTGATTTTCAGACTCCTTACTTCTCCAGCCATCATACCAGAATTTCCATAGCCGCCTCCTCCTCCTTAATACTTAGAAATTTACCTACATGGGAATCTACCCGTTCTGCCTTATTTTTGGTTCCGGGGGGGAAATGTGCTTCTACTTCTTGAAACCTAATCCAGTCCCTTCTTGACTTTTTAGGAATGTATTCTAACTTCCCTGTTGATATTGGCTTTTGTCTCAAGTAGTTTGGTCCAATGTTATATTCTAATACTCCCTGGAAAAGAAAAAGTTCCTTGACTCTGCATTTCCTTCTAGCTACTGACCTAGCTCTGCTTCCCTTCAGAATCAAGTTTCTTACAAGAGTGGCCTATAATTGACTATCCCCACTTTCTTATACTTGCTTGATTCTCAACCCACTGCCATTAGCTTCTGTTCCCAAAACGCTGATGAAATGGTTCTTGAGGGGCGCCTGGGTGGCTCAGTTGGTTAAGTGACTGCCTTCGGCTCAGGTCATGATCCTGGAGACCTGGGATCAAGTCCCACATCCGGCTCCCTGCTCAGCAGGAAGCCTGCTTCTCCCTCTCTCATTCCCCCTGCTTGTGTTCCCTCTCTGGCTGTGTTTCTCTCTGTCAAATAAATAAAATCTTAAAAAAGAAAAAAGAAATGGTTCTGGCTAATTTGCCAATAAGCTCATGTTTGCCAAAACTGATGGGCAGTTTTTTATCTTTACCTTACATCATGCCTTTGTAACATTAGACACCGCTGACCACACCCCTCCTTGGAAGTTGTTTCTCCTTTGATTTACATGATCCTATTTTTTTCTGGTACTTTTCCCACCTTTCTAGCTTTATCCTTAGCAGCCTCTTTGGGGCTCCTCTTTATTCATTTATTGATTTAGCAGACATTTACTAAGCGAGCCCTTGGAGCTGCAGTGACAAGTAGAATATAATTCTTGCCCTCATGGAGTTTATAAGATACATGAAATAAGAGACAATTGAATGATTACACAAATAACTAGAAATCATTATGAACTCTGGTGAGTGCTATGAGAGCATGTGGTAGGGGCCTGATCTAGTGTTAGTGTACCTGAGAGTTGAAGTGTTACAAAAATCATTCATCCTTCTGTACTACTTTTCTTACTTTTTCAATATGAGATTTTGGTGAATGAATGCATATTCATCTTAGTCATACCCTTAATTATTTAATAACTGTCAGTCACATACTGTCTCACAATCTGCTGTTTCCAAATGGAGATATTTTTAGCCTTTTTATGTACAGTATCCTCAGCCTGTTAGTAGTTATGTAGAGACTTGGGCTTAAATGCATTTTTGTAAATTTTCTTCGGTTCACTTATGCCATACTTGAGCAGCAACAACGCCACAGCATTCCAGGTGCCCATCTATTTGAAACGGAACTCCATCCTCTGTCGTAAAAAGTGGATTTTCCACCTGTAGCCTTCTAGATTTAGGTCTCACACGTGAAAGTAGGCAGCCTACTACACATGCATCTAGAACACGCATTTTTAGTAAGCCATATTGTTGAAGAAGTGTGGAGTACATAAGGGTTTGAGCCTGACCTCCAGTGTTTCACAATTTTGATAAATTACTTGAATTTGTGGATCAAGGAAGCACTGAAAATCAGCATTAGGACTCTGGCAGTCTGAGATTAGGAGTTTAACATGTAGAATAGTGCATTGTCTTGTAAACGGTCAAACAGTCATTATCCTGGCTAGAAGGCAGTTTTCCCCTGGTGAGCTTCCCTACCCGTTCTGAGAGAGCACAGAAAACAGCTAGCCTTGGAGAGAGGTAGGTGTCTCATGTATGCTGGTGAGAAATGATCTAAAGCAATGGTTCTCAACAGGGATTTTGCCCCCCACGCCTGGGTACAATTGGCAATGTATAGGGACATTTTCGATTCTCCCAGTTGCTATTGGCATCTTGGTGTAAAGGTAGAGGCCAAGAATGTTGTTAAACATACAATGCAGGAGACACACTCCCACTACAAAGAATTGATCTGGTCCAAAATACCAAGGCAGAGAAAAAAAATTCCAAGGTTGAAAAATCCTAATTTAAGGATTAATGGAAATGTAATAATTTAGTGACTCTTCACCAAAAGTAGATGCTAGAACCAGATTTCACTTATTTCTAGTGAAGTACTCAAAAGGTATTTTTAATTTTAAAGAACATAGATTCAGAGTTTTCTGGGGAAATGTGGAGGCCAGTCGTTCAACTATGAGCTACATGCCAGCATTTCAACTCTCAACAAACTTTGGTCCCTGCCTTCAAAGGCATCATCCAGTTTGAAGTGGTAGTCTTTACACTTTAAGGTGCATCAGAATTTCCTAGAGGCTTGTTAAAATCCATTGCTGGGCCCCACCACCAGAGTTTCTGATTCAGTAAGTCAGTCTGGGGGGGGGGGGCGGCAAGAATTTGCATTTTTCTAGCAGGTTCCCAAGGAATGCCAATGAAGCTGGTCCAGAATAACACTTTGAGAACCATTGCACTAAATTAGGCAAACACCTGTGGTTTTGTTATGAAGTGTGTGTCTGTATCCTCCCCCTGCCTTCAAATTCATAGTTTGGAATCTTAGCCCCCAGTGTGACAGTATTAGGGGAAGCCTTTGGGAGGTGATTAGGTCATGAGGGTGGAATTCATGCCTTAGAAGAAGAGAAGGGGGAGAGCTTCTTTCCTCTGTCCCTGCTCTTTGGTTGGTGAGGGTACATAAGAAGATGGCCACCTGGAAGCCAGGAAGAGGGCTTTTGCCAGAAATTTGTTAGGCTGGCATCCGGCCTCTAAGACGGTGAGAAATAAATGTTTGTTGTTTGAGCCACCCAGTCTGTGGCAATTCGTTATGGCAGCTGAGCTAAAACAGATTTTGAGGATTAACATTTGCAGTAATTGTGGACACTTGAAACATTTGACTGTATCTGTCAGAATGTCTTGAAGGGAAGATTTCATAGCCCATGGCTGCTAAAGATAGACTCGGTGTTTCACTGAGAACTAGTATTCTTGCTAAAAGCCCAGCTGTTTTAATTTATAGTTGTCCAAAGCCAGCAAGGTTGAACATTTTTTTCATCTTGAAATGTTTATCTCTTTTTTATGTGAGTTATGTGTTCATTTCAATTATCTTTTTATAAATTTTTCCTGAGGTCTTGGCGAGCAAATGGTTTTAAACTCCACAGTTTTGGCTAACAATGCGATGCAAGATATAGACACTAGTTCTTAAAATTCAGCACGGTTCAGTTTTGCCAAGTGCACATAAACTGTATTGCATCAAATTACAGAGAACCCAGTATCTAGGATTTTTTATTTTATCATTTTTACCTTTTCATTGAAGAATGAAGTCAGGCAATGAAGGTAGCAAATCTCAAGCTAGCAAGGGTTAAGTTTCCAGATTGCCACAAGTCAGAATTGACAGGAAAAGCTTTCAGTTTCGTATCTGCTCCAAGGGAGAGGCAAGAAGCAGCGACTCGAGTTCTTGTTCCCTTCATTATCCTTTTTTTAATAGCTTTTGCATAGACTCGCTTTTTGGAAGTTGTATGATGCTAATTTCGGTATATATGTCATTACAGTTTTAGCATGGATCCTTCTCTGCGTACACAAGATATGCCAGACATGTGAAGGGGGGGGGGCAAGCACAGCAACCCCTGGGGCACTGGCATGACAATGTTGCAAACTCAGAAGCCACTTCAACTGATGGTTCAAGCCCATCTGTGAATAGGGAGGGGTGACCCTCCTTCCTGCCTCTTTCCCCGGGGTTCCCTGCTCTGTCTATAACTGTATTCAGTACAGTCCCCAAGGTGAGGTCTAGAACATTGGACAAAAGACTGAAAAGAGGCAAGATTGGACTCCATTTGATAATGATGTGACAGTTAGCTCTGTTATAGTTGATGAAATTGTCTGGGCATAGAGGCATTCTTTTCCCTGGATGTGTTTTTGCGGAGACTGGCTGTTCATGGCATAGGGTGGTAGTGAGAGAATTGGGTTAGATGACCGCCAAAGGTCTTTTAGCTGCAAGGTGAATCTATAACTCTAGGATTCTTTGCTCAGCATTCATTGGAGCATAGCCGTGGACGGGGCATTGTGCAGGCAGTGGGCATACACAAGAGACATAACACATGGTCTTTACCTTCAAGAGGCATACACATATACACACACATAAAAAATGACTAACAGTGCAAAATAATAAAAACAAAGTATTATTTTTTCACCCTGGAACTGGTGTTAAGGATCACTACGAGTATGTTTGGACTCGGATTCTTAGAGACTACGTTATTAGACTGATGTGCAGCAACCAAGATTTTTTTTTTTTCACTAGAATTGGGGGACTTATTTCCATTAGAATAATGCTTGTATGAAAGTAAAGGTGAAAACAGGGAGAAAAGTAACTCTAAAAAAATGTGGACTTCAGTGCAAATTCTATTAGCCTCCATAAACATATTATACAAGAATTATTCTCTCCCCCAAACACACCTGAACTATTTACCTAAAATTATAAAAAGCTATGGTGTTAAAAAACATTAAAATAGGAAATAATCTGTTTTTAATTTGTTGTGTAAGTAAATTAATTTCAGTGTCTTAAGAATTTAATAAGTTGTCTTAATTCTTTCTAAATACTTGCTGGTCTGTCCTGCTTATTGGCAGCTATTCCAGCAGCTTCCAGCAGCTGCTTTTTTCTGAGCTCTTTGTGGCTTTCTGACACTTCTCCCATTAAGAAAACAGATTCTTTCTTTTGAATAATTCCCATTTCCTACTGAGTGTATAAACAACCTAGAGTGTTTTATGAGATTCATACAGATTAATATTCAAGCACAGTAATCCCTATACCTCCTAGTTTGACTGTGGAGATTATGGTAATAAGTAGAAGGTTTTGAATTAAGACAACTTTTGAGGTTCCAAAGCTTCAGAAATCTTTGATGGAAATAAGACAACATGTTCCTATGTGATATTGATGTCATACCAGTTTTCTTAAGTTTCTCACCTATAGATTGAGACCTTCTTCCTGAAATTTAGATTTACTATATTATGTTGTATTGTGAAATGTGGTTTGTCGTTTCCTAAACTTAGGATTTTTTTTTTAAAAAAAAAGAGTGCATGCAAGCCAGTGTGGAGAGGGTGGTGTGAAGAGGGGCGGGGAGAGAGGGAGAGAGAGAGAGAGAATCCCAAGTTGGCCCCATGGTCAGCACAGGGGCTCAGTCTCATGACCCTGAGATCATGACCTGAGCCAAAAGCAAGAGTCACTTACTAACTGAGCCACCCAGGTGCCCCTAGGATGGTTATTTAAAAAATAATTCTGAACATTTTTTTATTAGTCTTTTAGTGTGTTTAGGGCATTCATTAGAACTTTGGTTGATAATAAAAGACTGACTAAAATTAGCCAGTGTAGAAATGGATGGAGGTAGAAGAATGCAGCTGGGCCTCAAGAAGGGAATGGCCCCTGGAACTAGAAGCCAGCAGAACTCCAAGAAGTTCTTTCTCACATCCTCTCTGTCTCATCTCTGCTTCTTCATGAAGTATCATAATAAAGTACTGTGCTTCGTATTTGCTTCTTTCTATAAATTAGATGTTTGTGCTGCTTCATCCACATGGCAGAGTCTGACTGGCCTCTCCACAGATCCTGGATTTCATTTTATAGCTAAAACCATACAAGAGGTTAACTGCCTCTTTCTTGATCTTAAATTCAATTTCTCCAGATAAAGAATCTACTCATAGTTTACTATGGCTTGAGGGGAAGGATGACAGAGTCTCCTAGTAAAAAATGTGGACACATGAGCCCACTTCCAGGGAACTGAGCGGGGAGTAGTAGTAAGTTTTAAGAGAAATCAGAAAGGGGAAAATGGCTCCTAGCTGGGCAGACATCCAATGTGTTTTACTATACACAAGTATTATTCTAGGAATGTGTGTGTGTGTGTGTGTGTGTGTGTGTGTGTGTGTGTGTGTAGGAAATTTCTAAGTTCTAATTATCACAATCCTGCAAAGTATTATTATCTTCTTTATCAACTGAGGAGAGTGAAACTGAGAGGTTAAATTAGCAACCCGAGATCACAGGTGGTGAACGAAACTGAACTTAGATTCAAATTCAAGTCTGCCTGATGCCCAAGCCTGTGTTCTGTTCACTCTACTACACTCTGTTAGTCTGAGCTCTCCGGCGGGTAGCTCGTTTGAGAATGTGACCTCAGAGAAGAACCTGTGAGAAACAGAGGGATGACCCCAGGAAGCAGGAAAGGCAATTCAAGCATCCTTTCTAAATCGGCAACCATATTAATATCTGCTACTTGATGTGTGGAACCCGCAAAACGTGTCTCAGGGTTGGCCATCCTGGGGATCCTAAAATAGGGAAGCATTTTTCATGAGCTTTCTGTCCCATAGTGGTCAAGGATGGCCCTATAGACCCTAGCTACCTGGTTTTCCACATGTTTGAGGTCCTGGTGGTCCCATGGAAATCCTTTGCCGTGCACCAGCATAGCCCTGGGCCCAGAAATGAGAGTTCCCAGCACAGACTCAAAGCAAGGTGCTGAAAGGCTGCATCTACACAAGGCCGATCAAAGCCTATGCCAGGCAGGGCACCAATGACAGCTCTTGAAATAAGAGGTGGAACTGAGAAGACAAGAGTGGTGCCCAGAAGGCTCTGAGACATATTGACTGGTTAGGATGAGAATGTGGGATGGGAATCTCAAATGTCACCCTTCCTTCGTCCGTCCAGTCATCAGCCGTGCCAAGTAGTATGTGAAGTGTAGGAGAAATTGAAGTGAGTCTAGATGATTTTCAGATACTAACAAAAAGGGAAATAGACAATATGGTAGAGTGTGGTAAATGCTTCAGGAGAAGAATACAAAAGGATAAAAATACAGAAGACAGAAACCTGACACTGTGTGTGTGTGTGTGTTAGAATGTCATGTCATTTTCCTAAAGTTTGGTCTTAAAACATAAATAGTAGTAGCCAGTTGGGGAATTGGGGAGAAGTTTACCTATCGACTGTATGTTCCAATTAAATTTTAACATCTTAACATTACATTTCCCAAGTGAGATCATTGTGTTGTGATTATATAAGAGAATGTCCTATTTTTAGGAGATACATGCTGAAGAATTTAAGAGTAAAGTGTCATAATGTCTGCAACTCAAATGAATCAGCAAAAGCAAATCCATGTGTGGCGGTCGGGTGAGAGTAAATGAACACAAAAGTGACAAAGTGTCCACAACTGTTAAATATACATGACAGGCTAAAGAGTGTTTATGCACTAACCTTGCACCATTTTGAAATTTTCCAAGATAAAGAAAAAAAATGGAGGAAAAAATGAGTTGGGGACCATGGGTAAGAGTTGAGAAAGGTGAGGAGGAGCAGTCTAGGATGAGATGGGGACAGGCACCAGAGCAGGGGGAAGCTTGGGGCTTTTCAGAAATGGCGAGTGGTCGGGTCTGACAGACTAGAGACAGCTGATGGCGGGAGCATGGCGAAAGTGAAGTGAGAGAAGGCGGTGAGCATGCAAGCATGTCAGGGCTGCTTCCTGAAGGCCTCAGGGTAACAGTGAAGGATTCCACGCATCTTTTGTGTTTTAGATTTGTCACATCAGCAGGAGTTTAACAAGATCGGATTAGAAAGAGGGGAAATCATGGCAGAAGGATGGGTCATAGGACGTTACAGTAGTTCCGGGGACAAATTCTGTAGGCCTAGAGGAGAGTGGTGCCAAAGATCAAGTGGAAAGAAGACACCTTGGCCACCAGATAGGGCAGAAGAATCACCAGGACTTGACCATCAAGTTCACTCCTTGCGGAAGAAGGCTGACGTGGTTCAGTTCGATTGATGAGTCTTTGAAACCCAAAGGAAAAGGAGGACTTTTTTTGGGATAAAATTGCCGTACTTCTCTAGCCGTGACTGATAAATTAAGGAGATCGGTTTATACATCAAAGATTTACTTCTCTTTCATCTCCATATCTGGTATTGCTTGGTGTAACCTAGGTATTAAATAATTTTTTTTAAAAAATTCCTTTTAGAAATCATGATAGTGGATAGTAACATACTTCCTTCGGTTGCTGATACTCAGGGGAAATATGCTCTATATTGTGTTAATGTTTTCTCCCTGAGGGTTAAGCATTTGGTGAACATCTGTCTCCAGACACCTGTTGGACTAGTTTACATGCAGTCTACAATGAACACATGCCAGGATAGGGCCACTTAAAGCACCTGCACTTTTTAAATCTATCAGACATGTCTAGAATCAGTTTTGTTTCCGATCAGTTAGTTGATTGTCTCAGTTTAGAAAGTACAGATATTTCTACGTCTTAATAAACTTGATATGTGAAGTGTGCATGTACAGAACTTGCAAAGTAGGGAACATTTCTATTTCATAAAACGTCAATTTTCAGAAAGGAAAATTTTCCTCCTGGTAGTGCTTCTTGTGCTTGAGTAGCAATGACAGAACAGATACGTACTGCAGCCAAGCTCGCCTAGGCAGTGCAGATACCCTGGACAAAAGAGGTGGCCTGGATTGTCATCAGATGATCCCTAGGGATGGGAACAATTTGTTTGGTGGGTGGTGAACTGAACAAAGAAGGCAAGTAAATGGTAGATCGTTACAGAGAGAGACTCCCTAAGTCAGGGAAATACTGAAGATGTCAGGTCTCAATTTAGATTTTCTGTCCTTGACATCCCTCCCCACCCTGTTAGGGAGACCATGTCCTCCCATCTCTAGGCGCAGACTTTTTGCACTTGTTACAATAGCTGATAATTGCCTGCTTTTCTCCTTTGACTCTGCATGAGTGCTATGAAAGCCATCCACCTTTGTGTCTCTAGCATTTAATAGGGTGCCTAGGACAAGGTCAGTGCCCCAGAATTTTTACATGTATGAATGAACATAGGACAAAGGCACATACATGACTTTCTGAAAGGATCACCGCTCCCAAGAGTCAAAACAAGATTAACCCCTTTCTTTGTTACGGGTTTCAATTTACTGTTTTAAGGAAAACATGAGATTTTTTTTTTTTAGTAGTACACACACATACACATTCCATTCAGAGTCCTTCTAGTAAATATGAATATTAACTTGTAAAATAATCGAAGCTTATGTGCTTTAAAAATTAGTATTTATTACTTCAAGTGTTGTTTCAGGATTTGCCAAATACAGGGATGCTACCCCAGACCTTTGAGATGTGGGCCAGACCTTTCTCTGATTCTTTTAATTCCAAAAAAATAAAATTTCAGGACACCAAGAGAGAAAGCAGCTAAAAAGAGCTCTCACACTGTCCCTTTATTTACTCTCAGGGACACTGTTAATAGTCACTGCTTCCAACTCTCCACACAGTGCCATCCAAGGCCAGCACCCCACCCCCCGATTGATCTTAAGGACAGACCCTGAGGACTTAGTCCACAGCTCACAGCACAGCTTTGTGGGCAGCTGCTTCCACAGGAGACATGTTCTGACTCTTTTATATATAAGTCCCTGGGGCAACAACTATAGGTCCTGAGTGACCCCATAACACAGTGGAAACACTGAGAAGCAAGCAAGCATAATTCTGAGCAAAGAAGAACTTCTCTCATGAAGTTTTTACAAACTGTGTGTATGCTCTAATTTTGTTACAGTGCATGTAATTTATCTTTCGGGAAGGAAGCACACAGATCTTGATATAATTTGTGTACTAGTCACTGCCTATCAATGAAATATCCTTCTTAGATGAAGGGAAAAAATATCAGTGATTTCAGAGTTTCCCATAACAAATGCTTATGTCCGTGTTTAAAATCCTGAAATACATTAGTGTTCTTATTGCAAGTTCTCATAGGAAAACATCTTTAGAGAAAATGCAAAAGAATGATGAGAGAGAGCTTTCCATTATAAAGTGAGAATTTTTATTTTCTCTTAAACAAAGGTGACTGACTCAGACCTTTATTTTATTTTTTAATGCTAGAGACCTGTTGGTAAAAAAAACCCTTATCCCGTGTTATTAGACAGCTATTATGACAATAATGCTGTATAACCAGGCACCCCGAACACAGTGGTTTACATCAACACGTATTTATTCTCATACTAATGGGTCTAAGGTTGATCAAGGGTAGTTTATATAGGATGGCTGCAGCTGGGTTGCTCTCTTTCAGGCTGTGGGCAAAGGACACTAATGTTTAGTCAAATGAAAATAACCTTGCCATATGAAGTTCATTAGGTTTTGTCACCATACAGTATTATTAAACTTTCACGGATAGTGTTTAGCAACAGTATTTTTTGAAATGAAAGGATACAGTAAGAAAATACAACTAGAGCAGTCCCTTGCTCTAGTTTATTTATTTATGATTATAAGTAAATAATATTTGGAAAAAGATAAAGCAATGGAGTATTAAGAAACTCAGAAATGACAAAATTTTCTGAGCCCTGTAACATTTAAGAGCAAACCTTGGAGAAATTCTGCTTGACAAAGCTAAGAGCACACCACTTTGTACCCATTCACTTTGTTGTTAGTTACGTTCAAAACATTCTTGGGAGGATTTCAGGTCTAACGTGACTGATTGAACATGTTCATCTCCATTTCCTGGCTAAAACCCAGTAAAATGATAGTAAAGGAGTAAAATAGGCATAAATACATTTTGAAAGATGGAAGACAGATGGACAAGTGGTAACGAACAACAGGAAGCCAAAACCTGCCTTCAAGAGTGTGTGTTCAAGTGGGGAGAAGTTAAGTCAGATTTCAAAAATGGAGGCCTTTCAGTACCTGTGAAGTTGGGTTTGGGGTAAGGAGGAAAGTTAAAGAATTAATTTTAAAAATGATATAAAAAGAAGAAAACGATATAAAAAGTCATGAAGGGGCACCTGATTGGCTCGGTTAAACGTCTGCCTTCGGCTCAGGTCGTGATCCCAGGGTCCTGGGATGGAGCCCTGTATCATCGACCTCCCTGCTCAGCAGGGACCCTTCTTTTCCCTCCCCCTCTGCCCCTCCCCATGCTTGTGCGCTCTCTCTCTCTCAAAGAAATAAATAAAATCTTAAAAAAAAAAAGGCGTC